>JADRCC010573687.1:0-19448 GCA_019843855.1 Hylomyscus alleni | reverse complement strand
TGTGTGTGTGTGTGTGTGTGTGTGTGTGTGTGTGATGAGGAGGTGGCAGCAGTGGCAGGGGAGTGGTTAGAATACAAAGGATACGGCAATTTTAGTAAAAGGTTTTAGTAGATATCCCGTGGCAAATAAGCAATTCATTAACTTGTCAGTTAAATCAATGTTCTCCCGTAAAAATTACCTCCAGTAGTTGTGGAATTATATAATAAGATGACTAGCGGTCATTTGGCATTGTCTGTGACTTGGGTGTCTGAATACAGTGATCGATTTTGAGTAATTTTTAAAGAGTCAACAAAAGGAAGGCACCTTGGCCGCCACCTTTATTGCTTGGCTCCCCCCCCCGCCCCGCCCTCCAGAGAAAACTGCTTATAAGAAAAGAGAGATTCAAGACCAGTTTTTAAAAGAAACATTTGAAAATGTACCTTGACTTGGTTATGTGGTTGCATTATGCTAACTCACAAATGTGCGTGAGTGAGGGGTGGGGTCCAGCAATGGAACCTTTTTTTTTCTTACTATTGTTTACTTAAATTTTACTCCAAAGTTTTGGTTTAGAGTCACCTTTAACAACTGAGAGACTTTCAAGACTTTATAAACAGAGCGCTGGATTTGGAGCCAGGAAGGTAATAATGCTGACATTAGAGTTAGGTAAAAACGAAATTATATGGTTCAACAAAATCTACAAAGCACTGTAACAGCGTAAGTTATTACTGATAGGCAAAAAAGCTGCATTTTATGTTTCCTTCTTATGCAATTTTGTAGCAATTTTTGTCCATTTTATGTATGTTTCTATGTGTACTACTCATGTGTGTGTGTATGTGTGCATGTGCCCATCCTTTCACGCATGCGCAGCTTCTGGAGGCTAACGGTATAAGGCTCTCTATCATTCTCTTCTTTGTATTTTGAGACAGGGTCTCTTATTGAATTGAACCTGAAGCTCATCAATTTGGCTGGATTGGCAGGCCAATGCTCCCCGCCACACCCCCCAGCACCTCCTTCATATGTCTAGCTTTTATGTATGTACTGAAGACCCAAGCTCAGGTCCTCCTGCTTGTACGGCCGGGGCCCAATTGTCGTCTGCCTTTGCAATCTGTATATCTTTCATTGTTTTTTGTTTGTTTGTTTTTGTTGTGTTTTGTTTTGTTCTGAGACAGCGTCTCATTTAGCCCTGGCTGGCTTTGAACTCATTATGTAGCCAAGAATGGCCTTGAACTCCTGATCCTCCTGCCTCCACCTCTAGGATGGAGGGATTGCTGGTGTTCGCCTCCTCCACGTCAAGCCGCAGTCTGTTTCTAACACGGCACAAAGTGGTAGTCAGTAGTTAGTGGTAGAAAGAATGAGCTAGTGATAAAGAAAATGCAAACGAATAAAATATACATGCAGGTGCCCCTGGCTTACAGTGATGAGTATTTGCTGAAGACCTACTATGTGTCAAGAACTGAAAAACATTTCCATGTGTGGTCCATGAAAGCCCAGTGCCTGACTTTTACAGTCATAGTTGATATGCATATTCATGAACCATGGGGCCTTTTAGGTGGCCTCTGTGATGTCGCCTGAACAAGGGACAAGAGGATATTTCACTTGTTGAGTATGGTTGTTTTTCCACAGGCTCCTTGTGCAGAGGCAGGGCAGATGTTATCATTGCGATTTGTAGGTAAGGAAATCCAGACACAGCGGGATTAAATGACTTGCCAACTCTTGCCACTAAAGCAACTGTGCCAGGGGCAGACGCTGGATCACATGCCTGCTGCTTAGGCCCCTGAATCACAACCTCCTCTGAGACATTGGGCTCCCCTAGAAAACAACAGTCTAGTTAAAGTCTACATCCTGGATACATTTTGTATAAGGAAGAGTGGGTAAAAATGCCATGTCTTGGGCGGGGGGCTGCACTTGAAACCGGCTGTCCTTGTAACAAGACCTTTGTGTGGCAGGTAGCTCAAAATTTCAGCTTCTTCCTCTGTAAGAGTCCATTTTCCTGAAGAAATTGTGTGAGGGTCAAATGAAATGGTGTGCACATATCCTTTGTGAAATATCTATGTAAGCAAAGCATTCATCTTTATTCTCATTGTTAAAAGGTGAAAGGGTGGGTTTGAATTATTTCCTGGCATGCAGACATGGTGTGTGTGTGTGTGTGTGTGTGTGTGTGTGTGTGTGTGTAGAAGTGTGTGCATGATTGCTTTTATTTTTGTTTTTGTTTTGTTTTGTTTAGGACTGGGTGTAGGATCCTGCAGACCCCACTCCTTAGTCTTTAGGGTCAGAGTTGCTGTGTAGTTCTCTGTCTTGGCCTTCCACCTGCTGGAATTATTGGCACACATCACCATGCCCAGCACCAACGATAACGTTTTTTCAAACTTTCGAGGTAGTGCTTAGATTCCCATATCACTTTAACGATACGACTTGAAATCCACTAAGTGATCCTGGTATTCATGAAAGCACCAATGGAAAGGATTGTCGGGTGAAGTGCACTCCGTAAAAATCTGTTGTGGGGTCTCTATGCTTCTCTTTCAAGCCCCTCCATCAGTGGGAGTTTCAATGTCAAATTACAGATAGAAATACATTCTTAGAGGATCAAATGCTAAAGTCCTTGCCCAGAACATCGAAGGGAGCCTAGTCTCCCCCAGCCCCACACACGTGTGTTTCTTAAACGTTTCTTTTGTTATAGTTGACATTCACTGAGTATTTCTCATGGTCAAGGTCCCAAATTAAGGAGTCTATTTGTGTGTTATCTAATTTAGCGCTCATGACTGTCCCTGTAGGAGGCCTTGTGTTTCCATTTGATAACTGAAATTAGGACTCAATGAGCTTTGTATGAACTTGTCCAAGGTCCCAAAATTAGTGAGAGAAAATGTGGGGGTTCAACCTGAGTCTGGCTGGACCCCAAAGCCTGTCCCTCCTCTTGGTTATCCTACTCTTCTGGGGTCCCTTCCCACTGATTGAGGCAGATGTTTCCTTCCTTAAAAAGAACCATAAATGTGTGTGCAACATTTAAAATTTCCCTAATATAGCCTATGGTTTATAGCTTCCTATGAAAGGACTTGTTTGAAGTCCATTTTAAACTTGGTTTATAAGTAAGAAAGCTTACACAGGAAACCAGTAATTCATTTTGACTTGGCTGGTCTTTAATGTAAATATTTTGCAGTAGCTTCTCAGGTATTTGCAAGAGTCAATTAATTGGTCATTTTTATTGAGCACTCAAAGGTTTAATATATCTTCAGAAGAGACACAATATAGCTGTGCAACTATAAAAAGATTCATTATAAGTGAGTGTCGGCTGTTGTTAAGGCACAAATGAAGACTTAAAAGCCACAGAGGGTACTTTATAGTGTATTGATTGGTCTCAAAATCACAAGGCAGTAAAAGTAATTATGGAAAGTACATGTAAGAAACCACCGTCGACCATTATACATGTATAGTATATTAAATATATATATTCAATATATATATTGAATATATATATTTCAGTTTTTAATCAACAGTTTTATGCTTTAGCAATCACTTAATTTTAATAATTTTTTGTTTCTGGGACTCTCCTGCTCTTAAAAATATTGTGAGGAAACTGCAGCGATGGCTTGGGGGATAAATGTTTTCTGTGCAGGCATGGGGACCTGAGTTTGGATCCCCATCACCCAAGATGGGGCATGGTGATGTGTATATGTAAACCCAGTGCTATCAGTGGAAGTGGGGGGTCCCAAGGGGTGGAAGTGGGGGTCCCAAGGGCTTGTTGGCCCACCTTTACCTAAATGATGAACTCCAGATCTAGTGAGGGACATTACCTCAGAAAAAATAAGATGGAGAGCTAATTGAGTACAAACATTTATTAAAATGTTGCCTTTTCTAAAAAAGATTCTCAGGTAGCCTAGGTTAGCCTTCAGATCTTTATGTAACTAAGACTGGCCTTGAAACTACGACCATCCTGTTTCTATCTCCCAGATGCTGGCATTACATACAAACATTTGTGGACCCACCCCTATGAGAGAGGGGGAAGGGAGAGGAGAGAGAGGAGAGAGAAGAAACACAGAGAGAAGAAAAAGGGGAGAGACAGAGAGAGAAGAGAAGAAGAGAGGTGAGAGAGAAGAGAGGAGAGAGGGGGAAAGAGGGAAGAGGGAGAAGGAGGAGAGAGAGGAGAGAGAAGAGAGAGAGGAGAGAGAAGAAAGGAGAGGAAGAAGAGAGAGAAGAGAGGAGAGAGAGAGAGAGAGAGAGAGAGAGAGAGAGAGAGAGAGAGAGAGAGAGAGAGAGAGGAGAGAGAGATTGCACAGATGCCTACAGAGGCCAGGAGAAGGGTTGTATTCTCAGGAGTTGGAATTACTGATGGTTGTAAGCCACCCTATGTGGGTGTTGGGAACTGAACTTGGATCTTCTGGAGGAGCAGAAAGCATTCTTAATCCCTGAATTGTCTCTCCATCACCCTGTTTTAATTTTTAAATTACACATATGTTTCTGGTCCATGTGGGGTACATGCATGTGTGTGCAGAGTGCCTCCAGAGGCCAAACACATTGGTTCCTCTAGACCTGGGGTTACAGGTGGTTGTGAGCTGTGCAGCCCGGGCACTTGGCACCTGGCACTGGCTGTTCTGCAGGAACAGCCCAGGATGAGAACTGTGGAGCCATCTCTCCAGCCCCAAAGCTCACAATTTTAAAATCAGGATCTGTATAAATAGTGGTGCTTTGTAGAAGCAGCTTAATGACTTATATGTCTTGGAAATTTGTGTATTTCTGCTTGTCAATCATCATTTTTTTCTGGGATTAGTTATAACTGAATGTAGATGGAGTTGTATATATTGTTAAACATTCAATTTTGTCCTTAGGGTGGCTATGAAAAAGTTCATTTGCAAGCTGGGCATGCCTGGAATTCTGGTGTTCAGGAGACCAAGGCAGAAGGATCAGGGGTTCAAGGGCAGCCTGTGTTATATAGGAAGACCCGTCTCAAACAAAACAGAACAAAACAATAGTTAAAAACCCCAAGCCATATAAAAATGATTTTTCATCTAATAAAACTGAATTATTTTAGTGGTCCAGGCCCAGTGGCACGGCCCACTCAGCCATGAAGGTTTTATCTTCATTAACATTCTAGAAGGTTCCCATGTGCATGTTCATTAAAACATCGACAATGCAAAGTGAATTTTCAAATTTATTCTTTATTTTCTAATGCTTAGTCCCTAATGAACTGTTATAATTTTTGTAAGAATCAAGAAACTTAGCTGCCGGACTTGATGGTGCTACAGGAAGCAGAGGCAGGTGGATGTCTGAGGTGGAGGCTAGCCTGGTCTACAAAGGAAGCTCAAGGACACCTAGGGCTACACCAAGAAACCCTATCTCATAAAACAAAACGTGCAACAACAAAAGAAACTTTGCTGTTGGATGGTCCCCACTGCTGTAATGTATATGTTTAGGGAGATAATAAATCTGGCTTTTATGACATTTCACTCCCTTTATTGATGTGAAAATTCTTAAAGACAGACACTGAGTTATTTTAGATACTTTCTTGTCCTGAAGACTTGGAAGCATATGAGAGTGGCTAAGCAGTGTAGATGTATAATCTCCACAAATGTGAGAAGTACAAGGTTGCAGACCCCTACTCCATAAGTGGAACCTGATTTTAAAGAATGTCAATTTAAAGACAGAAAATGCCTCAGAGAGATGCCTTATAGACAATGGTAAAGTGACATTACCACATATCTCATAGAAGCCAAATAGAACAATATCATATGCATGAGCTTCTATATTCTAGAAAGTACTTATGTGCGTGTTCGTTAAAACAATGCAAAGTGTATTATCAAATGAATACCGGAATCCTCAGCGGCCCTTCAAAGCATCTGTAAACTTGCTGGATATGTGTTGTGCTGAGAGGAAATTTCAATGCCCTTGCTTCTCAGATTGGTGCTGTGTTCAAAGGCAGACGCTTGGGGAGGTCAGAAGTCCGTGGCTCCCTAGAGGCAGGTGGTCAGAATAGGACAGAGGAGCCAGCAGTAGCTGCGAAGAGGAGTTATTCCGAGAGAGCAGTAAAGAGAGCTTTAACAAAAAGGTACCGACTGGTCTCAGGGAAGAACAAGCAGCTCCATGTGCAGGCCTATTGGCAAAGTTCCACTCACCACAAGGTTTGGCTGGCACTAAGGCAGATCTGGAGACAGACTGGGGTTGAAGCTGGCTGGGCTGCTTGCACCAGAACAGCAGGAGTCAGTAAGTTATCAATGAAAGTTCATATATGTGAGTGTTAGCCTGTGTCTTCCTCAACTAGAAGATGAAAGGAAAGAGACTCCAGACACCATACTCCTGAGATCCCTGTGAGCAGGCCACAAAACCTTACCACACCAAACCCCACAGCTGTAGCCATGTATGATCTTTAGGGAAGACCAGTCGCAGCTGGTGTTCTTGGGGGGTTCTGGGACAGAGGCAGCAGGGCTGTTGTGACACTGCTTCAGAATTTCCTTCATTTTTTTCCTTTGAGACATTCTTGAAAAAAATAAATAAATTCTCAATTTTTTATTTAAAATGTAAACTGATACCTAAAACATACAAAGTATACATAATAGTCGGGTGCAGTGTGATGTTTCTATATACGTAAACCAGTGATATATGAATTAAGGGAAGCATCTCATTTTGCTCTGAGGAATTCTGACTAATACATCTTGAGTGACATTTTTTTTTTCTCTTTGGGTGTCTCAGTGACAGCCGAGGTCGGGTTTCCTGGCTTTCTTTATGGTGCACCTGCCAGTGCATGTTTGTGATGGGTTAACTGTTCCTTAGAGTTAATGAGGTCGGGGTCATAGGTTCAGTGCCTGGGAAGGCTAGCTAGCTTTGCTTTGTTCTGCAATTGCTTATTGTACTCTTAGCCCAGACCAGCCATCTGGCGGAGGCTGATCTCTGATCACAAAGGGACTAATGAACAATACAGTGCGTGTGGTGGTGGGGGGGAGCCTGGGGAATCTCTCTGTAGATGCTGAGTACTTGGGGAAATGATTGCAAATCTTTGTGCAGATTTTTATTTCACAGCGTTATTTTACTATGTGAATGAGAGCATGGTCATCAGACAGTTTTCATAGTCATTCCTATTAAACTCTCATTTTAGATTTTTTTTGTTTGTTTTTTTGTTTTTTTTCAAGACAGGGTTTCTCTGTGTAGCCCTGTCCTGGAACTCACTCTGTCGACCAGGCTGGCCTCGAACTCAGAAATCCGCCTGCGTCTGCCTCCCAAGTGCTGGGATTAAAGGCATGTGCCACCGCCGCCCAGCTCATTTTAGATTTTTATGAATATTATTGTTATTATTATTAGATGCTTCATTAAGACAGCACTCACTTATACATTGTCTCAAATGTTTCTAACTTACCCGGAGGTTTGTAGGTCGTGGCGGTGAGAGTCAGGGTTAGAGTGATAGATTCGACAATTTACTGGTTCACACAGCCGCTAAGTTAAAAAGAACAATGTTACAATGAAAAGAAAACACAGGTTGTTTCTTTTTGTTTTGTTGGTTTGGGTTTTTTTTGTTGTTGTTGTTTTTAAGAATTTCTGGAGAGCTACTTTATAACATTTCTAAGTGTGCCCTGACCTGTAAATCTGTGGTCTTCTTTATTAGAATATCTTGCAGTGCTGAGAGAAATATCAGAGGCTAATTAGACCAGGGCAGTGGCATATGGCCCCACTGGTCCCAAGAGATGTGCTGACAGTCTAAAATACGTACTAGTTTATTGGGATCAGAAAGGCTGTAAACAATGTCACTAGTGGTTCTTAAATGTTAATTACACATTGAAATTGTAACACGTTGGCTATGATAGATTAAATAAAATATTAATTATTCTTGATTTTGGCTATCTTTATGGTTTTCAGAGAGTCCATTAGATAATTTAAGAAAACTTAATCATTGTATATGTAGCTTGCATTGTATTTCGGTTAGGCATCACGGAGCTAGACCAACCCCTCTGATTAGAGTCTGAGTAACCAAGCTCTCCATTGCCCGGAATACCCCCTGTTAGTAGGACGGGCGGGCACTCAGGAAAGCAGGAACTCTGGACCACCAGTGGACTGTTTAATGTACACAGTCGTCCTTTCAGAGGTCATTATATGATGGACATGAAGTTAGTTTACACTATACTAATCTTTCTACATACACTCACTCATCCAAGGAGAGGATGGTATCAGTATGTTCATAATGTTATTTAGGCTGCGCAACCTTCTGAAATGGGTCAGAGGTCCTGTAGCTTTATTAGGCTCTAAGAAAAGCACATTAAAATACTAGACAATAGGGGCTGGGGAGATGGCTCAATAGTAAAGTGCTTATGTGTTCTCCAACATCTATGTTAAAAGGCCAGGCTTGAATTTGGGTGCGTGCCTTTAATCCCAGGGCTGGGGATGTAGAGCCAGGAGGACCCCTGCCACTTATTGGCCAGCCAATCGAACTCTAAATTCAGTGAGAGGCCAGGTCTCAGACAATCAGGCAAAGAGCAAAGAAGGCACCCAGTGTTGACTTCTGACCTTCTTGCACACACAAGCACATGCCCCTGCACACGTGTGAACACATATACACAATAACAAAAATAAAAGACGTTACCAGTTGTAACTCTGGGGAAAATAGGGTCCCCAACCAAGTGGGGAACTTTAACATGCATTTCTTATGGGTAGTTATGGGTGGACTGTGGGCAGAGCAGCCGCGCTCTGGCTCATGGCCCCACTGTGGCCATGATTAATAGCTTAAAGATGTCTATGTTAAGAGGCGTCAAGTCTAGTACTTCTTTCTGGTACATGCTCAGTTTCCAGGGATTGTGGGTTTGTTATCCACTTCCCAGGGACAACTAACGAACAACCATTTTGTTGGGGAGCTCGGATGCTTCACTTAAACTCGCCATCCAGACATGGTTAATATTCACAAATTTGTCCTTTTAAAGGAGCAAGGGAAAGAAGATAAATATTTACGACACCAATGGTGTTATACAGGCATGTTTCTAGCTTATCATTTCCTATGGTTACAGATAGCTCTTGTTGGCTCTGGATACAGAGAAACCAAACCAGGTAGGACTTCCCACTTACCCGGGGGTAAGGAAAGTGAGTGCCTACGTCCTGCATTGTGAACTTCAGTGAAAAGTACCATTTCCATCCTCGAGCCCAAACCCATCTACTGTAAATGTGCTGGGCACCCTAGTGCAACACAGATGACAGCTTAGGGTTAGATTATGTGGATGTGACATGGTAGACCTCAGTTATGTCTGTCATAGTTTTTTTTTTTAATTATTTATTTTTATTTTATGTGCACTGGTGTTTTGCCTGCATGTATGTCTGTGCGAGTTCGGTCCCCTGGAACTGGAGTTACAGACAGTTGTGAGCTGCCACGTGGGTGCTGGGAATCGAAACAGGATCCTCTGGAAGAGCAGCCATTGCTCTTAACCTCTGAGCCATCTCCGCAGTCCCTTGTCATGGTTTCTAACTTGGAAAAAAAAAATCAAAAACCAATCCCCCTCCCAATTGTGTCTTATTGTTGAACAATGCATTCTGGTCAATGTTTGACAATTTGCTAACTGATTTCTCATGTATCCAGGACTAATGCCATCCTCTATCTGGCAGTAAGAAATCTTCCTCTTTGGATCATTTCGATGGGCAGCTGGGTTGGTGGGGTCTGCATTGGCAACAGGAGTGAGGCTGAATGTGGAAAGGCAGGAGGTACCACGTGGATCCCCTCGTCCTTTGCCACCCCAGCTGTTTGTGCTGGGTGCTGTGGAGTTGTTAGATAGTAAAAAAGTAAAGAACCTACATGGCTACAGAAGAGCAGCAGGGCAGAGCTTAGAGGGTCGAAGTGAGTGGTGTGAGACCTTGGAGGAAGGAGTGGTATTTCTGGGGAGGGAGGGGAAGATGAAGAAAGAGCAGGAGGAAGTTCATGGGCAAAGAATATTTGAGCAGGGTCTTGAAGGATGAGTAGGAAGTTAGCAGGTAGAAAGAGGATGGAGGGGTATCACTATCCTGTGGAACACAGCTTATGTGGAACACAGTGTACTCCATTAAGCCAGGAAGCCATCCCTTACCAGTCACCAAGCCTACAGGCAACTAAGTGTCTGGATTAGTTATTAACCGTGTCTGGATGGCGAGTTTAAGTGAAGTATCCGAGCTCCCCAACAAATGGTTGTTCACTAGTTGTCCCTGGGAAGTGGATAACAAACCCATAATCACTGGAAACTGAGCATGTACCAGAAAGAAGTACTAGACTTGACGCCTCTTAACATAGACATCTTTAAGCTATTAATTATGGCCACAGTGGGGCTGCTTATAACCCTGATCAGACTAAGCAACACCTGCCGAGGCAGATGCCCAGGCATGAGTTCAAAGAGCACGTTGGCTTTCTAGGGGTGGGTGGGAGAAGACAGGCCCAGTCCCGAGGCTCAGAGTTGCTTCTAATTGGCCTCATGCCCTTGACCTTGAACATGTCGCTTTATGGCCATGGCCCCCAAATATTTCACGTGGAAGGGGCAAGAGTTAGCCAGCCAGCAGATGTACACATCTGAGACTGCCTCTGTGCCTGGCACTGTTGTACATATTTGCCCACCGGACCTGCACGGCAGAGATGATACTGTGTTACAAGAGAGGGACAATAAACAGTAATGAGTGATGCATTTATCCTGTAAGTCTGTAATGTGCTGTCAGGCAGGGAATGGTACCTGTTGTACCGGTAGAATAGCCCAGGGAGGTCTGAATAGAATAGAAGAAGTCATGAGGATATTTGTGATCTCTTCCCATTCTAAAATCCTAAGTCTAATTGAGTGAGAAGTCCTGGGTTTAGTCTCTTCAACCCTGATTACGGTCCATTTCTAAGTAAAGGTTCTTACAGTCTTGATTAGATCCAGCAATGTGGCCACTGAGGAGCAGAGAGTATTCCTGTACCCGCTACATACAGATCGCCTTCTTTAGTGCCACAGAAAGAAAATGCAGTAGGGCTGGTCAATCAGGATCCCTCGGACATCATTCATTTTAAGCCTCGAGGCTCATGCATCGGGGAAGGCACTAAGTAGTTCACCAGCTAGATTTAGGGTGGCTGTTCGATATACCAGCGGGCTTGCCTAAGTTACTTTAATATAAATTAAATGAAATGGGAGCCCTGGGACAAACCTGTTTTAATTACAATTGGAACAAATCTTTGGAGACTGTTTGACTGTTAGAATCATTATACTGTTATTATGTGTTTTTTTTTTTTAAATAAAAAAAGAATTGTTAATAAGCTGGGGCTAGCCTGAGGTCTTAGCTTGCAGATGATTCTTCTCAATTGAAGTGAGAAGGCTGAAGAGTACATACGTCCGTCTTCCGCATCAGTGCTGTGGGTGATGTGAAGGAGCTGAGCAGAGGCAGAGGGGGTATGCTTGCTCGTGGGCGGCTTGTTCTGTTCCGGGACTGTGGCCCAGTGGCAGAGTGTGTGCTTGGCACGAGTGAGGTCCTGGTTCAATCCTCAGCACCAAATCAACAAGCAAAGCAGAAGGAAACAAGCCACAGCCAGTTGCTAGTGGGAGATACTGGGTTGGGCGAACTATGTCTCCTTTGACAGATGGTCCGGTTTTAAGTTGATTTCCCGTGCATCTGTCTGCAGTGCTGGGAAGCTAGCTTGGTAGACTCACTGCGGGAGATCGTCTGGGGGTGTGATCCCTGACCTTGGCTGGAACGGAATCCGGGCTGCGCCGCTTCGTTTCCTGGGATAGACTTCACAGCCAGTGAAAGGAGCCCTGTGTGAATTATTTAACTCTTCTTGTCCACAGAGAAGGTGACTGAGAGGTTTACACACTCAGGCTTGCCAGTGCGCTTCTGCTGCTTCCAGTGAAGATAAGGACCTTCTGGGTCTCCGGCGCAGCCCCGATGTTGTTTCTAGTCAACCTCCCCCCCCACTCCCACATTACCTCATTTTGACAGTCGTCATTAGAATGTGATTTATATTTTAAAGTCAAATTCTCATCATATTTTTGCATGCATCTGTCTTCCTCAGAACGTTCAGTTATTTTGTATCAAACTAGAAAATAAGGAGGAAAAAGAAGAGTGGGGACAAGGGGAAGGCAGCTCTGCTCTGACACTGCCCTAAACCGCGCATTGGGAGTCACTTTGCTTATCACATTTGAATGTCCAGTATTTTGGGGTTTTTCCTCAGATGTTCAACTCCCCCTCCCACCTTGTTTCCACATTGTGGTGAAATAACAGAACACCATCCACGCCTCTTTTTTTTGTTTTTTTTTTTTTGTTTTTTTTTTTTTGTTTTTCAAGACTAGGTTGGCCTCAAACTCAGAAATCCACCTGCCTCTGCCTCCCAAGTGCTGGGATTAAAGGTGTGCACCACTACTGCACGGCTTTTTTTTTTTTTTTTCATTTTTTAAACATTTGGTTTTATTCTTTTTTATTTATTAATCATTTTATTTATTAACATTTCCAATGTTATCCCCCTTCCCGGTCTCCCCCCATCCTATCCTGCTCCTCTTTGCCTCTAAGAGGATGTTTCCCCCACCCCCCGCCTCACCCCTCTAGCAACCCCCTACTCGGAGGGAATCAAGCCTCTACAGGATCAAGAGCTTCCCCTCCCATCGATGCCAGATGAGGCATATGTACATACATATGTAGCAGGAGCCATGAACTGACCCATGTATATATACCCTTTGTTTGGTGGTTTAGCCCCTAGGAGTTCTGTGGAGTCTGATTAGTTGATACTGTTGTTCTTCCTATGAGATTGCAATCCCCTTCAGCTCCTTCAGTCCTTTCCCTAACTCTTCCATTGGGGTCCCTGGCCTCAGTCCAGTGGTTGGCTGTGACTGCATCTGTGTTGGTCACGTCCTGGCAGAACCTCTCAGAGGACCGCCATACCAGGCTCCTGTCTGTGAGCACATCTTGGCATCAGCAATAGTATCTAGGTTTGGTGTCTGCACCATCCACACCTCTTGAAATGTGTGACTGATTGTCATTTATTATTTCAGAATATTAAACATAGGAACCACCTATCACCATGTTCTATGTCTGGACACTGTGGGGGTGGGTGGCGTGAGTATGGGGATCATAGGAAGAGTTCCGGGAGTCAGCTCTCCTCCACTTTGTTTTCACTGCAGTTGTGTGGCATCCTCTGGGCTAACTGGCCCATTCCTGGGAATTTGCCTCTTCCAGGTGTTCCGTATCAGCAGGATTATATAACATTTGAGTTTGGGAGTTTCATTTATTCATTTCACATCTTTTCAGAGTTCATCCGTGCAAGAGTATGTACCGGGCCTTTCTTCTTTGACAATGTGTATGATAAAATGAATGTATATAAAAGATTAGAGACACATTTATCTCTTCAGAACATACGTATTTTTCGATTGATGTATGTTTGGCCACCATGAATAAAGGTGCTGTGAAGGTGGATATACAGTGGCTGTATTCTGCTTTCTACTCTTTGGAAATACGCAAGAGTGCAGTGCTAGGCCACACAGCAATTCTGTGTTGGACTTTTTGAAAGCTCTCCAATCTAAATTGCATGGTTAATATGCTATTTTGTACTCCTGATAACAATGGCCGAGGATTCTAGTCTCCACATCTTCACCAATACTCGCTGTCTTCTGTCTCTTGACATCTTTTGTCATCCTAATGAGAGCTACAATCTCATTTTGCTTTTGATTTGTATATCTGTAAATCTAATCACCTTGAATATCCCTTTAATGGGATTATTTGCCATTAGTGTATCCTGTTTGGAGAAATGTCTGCTTAAACCCTTGGCTCATTTTTTAAGTTAGATCTTTTCCTTCCTTCCTTTTGTCCTTCCTTCTTTCATTCCCTTCCTTCCTTCCTTCCTTCCTTCCTTCCCTCCTTCTCCTCTTCTCCCTCACTTCTCATTTTGTTTTTCTTTGCTGTTGAGCTATATGGCTTATGTTGGTAGATGATTTACAAATACTGTCTCCCATCCTGCCTTTCTTTTCATTCTCTGGACAGAGTTCACCTTTTTTTAAAACTAGATTCTTCCTTCCTTCCTTCCTTCCTTCCTTCCTTCCTTCCTTCCTTCCTTCCTTCCTTCTCTCTCTCTCTCTCTCTCTCTCTCTCTCTCTCTCTCTCTCTCTCTTTTTTTTTTTTTTTTGGTTTTTCGAGACAGGGTTTCTCTGTGTAGCCCTGGCTGTCCTGGAACTCCCTCTGTAGACCAGGCTGGCCTCAAACTCAGAAATCCGCCTGCCTCTGCCTCCCGAGTGCTGAGATTAGAGGCGTGTGACACCTCCGCCCGGCTTTAGACTCTATTTATGAAGGCAGGAGGAGGATACTGTGGAATAACACCAGCAAGCATGTGTTTGTTAGCTTGTCCTGGAGACCGGGCTATTGCTGATGTTTTACGAAGGTGCACCTGGATTTTGGCTACCTGTGAGTTTACAAATGTTCCTCCTGGAAGTCGGTGGGGCAAGCATGGGTAAGTCCTGTCAGGTGCTGAGCTTCCTGCATTCACAGCATCTGACATTTAATGGCTGGATGTGGCCTTCCAGAACTTTCCGTAACCTCCCTGTTGATGTTTTGTCTTAGTTGGCTGACTTTGCCTTATTGCATACAAACCCTCTGCTGTTCCTGGCCACACTGCTTCTGTTCTGATGTCCATTTTGCCCTGGATAGAGTTCTGTTGTTCCCTTAGCTCGTGCTGGCGAGAGAAAAGCTATCCACCGGCACAGTAGGCAGCCATCTGTGGGTCACTTAGGCTATCTCTTCTGGGGTCAGGACTAAGTGCTGCAGCTCCATCTACCCAGTGGCTTTCAATCAAAAGCTTCTGTTTAGAGCTGTCATAGCCAAGCTTCCCCCAAAGCATGACTTTGGACTCGAATCACTGATTTCCACCTGAAGCAATTGTCTTTCCTACCACGTGAAAGCCTACAGGTAGGGCAACGGGGAGAAAGCACCCAGGTATGGTTTGCTGACTCTCTCCATCTGGCAAAGAATACGTTTCCGTGAAACTTCGAATTTAGCCCAACTCTTCCTATGACTCTTCAGAAACTTGCCTTCAAGAGTGACCTCGGGAGAAACTACGTGGGGGAGATGTACGTTTTCAGTAAGTGGTCGCTTGTCTTTTTAATTTTTTAAGTGAATGAGACTCATGGATGACTTTAGAGATTACATTGCTTTCTGACATGCCCTTGCAGAGACATGAAGATGGGAGATGGAAGGCTCTCTAGGCTTCAAGTGATTAGAAGGTTGTGTAGGAATAGCCGCTCTTTTAGCGTAGAGTTAGCGTTGGTAATTAGGTGGAAACCAAAACACAAATTTAGCTCTGTGCTCACAGCATGGTGAGGGTGGCATCTCAGGTCTCAGAACATATGACCCAGATGTTGCACAGGTAGATTCAAGAGGTATAAGTTTTCTTTGATAACTAATTATTTAAGGCATCCCCATCTTCTAGAACTAGAGTTACAGACAGTTGGGAGCCGCCATGTGGGTGCTGGGAATCAGATCCTCTGGAAGAGCAACCAGTGTCCTTAATGGTTGAGCTACCGCTCCAGGCCCTGTTTTTGTTTTCTTGTAAGTGAACAAGAGTTGTTCTTGAACATAACTAAACTTTCCTTTAAGTGAGATGAAATCATAAAGCCACTTTTGCTATAATAACTTCCTGGTTACTAGAATTTTGAAATGCACATGTATGGATATGTTCGTGTGTGTGCATATGTGTGCCACTTGTTTTTGAGTGGTGGGCATTGAATCTAGAGCCTTGGACAGTCAGGAAAGCACTGAATCCCTCAGCTTAATTTCTGGAGCCTGCCTGGCTTTGTTTTTATGCAGCCTAATTTACTGGTATTTTCGCAAACTACGCTATTTGTATTTGGTTGGTTAGAAAGCACTTGCACCTTTAAAAGGCAAAAGGCATGTATTTCCTCTGCAGGCGTTTTATTTTTGCTGTACCAAATACTATTCCAGTGTGAAAGAAGTGCCCTGGTGCCTTACCTCAGGTCAGAAGTATGCAGTGTTTTCTGACCTTCTGTGAACACATGCGCATTTGTCCCAGAGCTCAGAACACCTCAGTGTAAGTTTCATAATTTTCTCCATCATTGCAAATTAGAGAAGAAAGAAAGAAGGACTTCATGGTTTTTTGCTAAATTGGACTTTCCCAACCCTGGTCTTAGTAGAGCTTATTTCATGGATCACTTATGGATATTTTTGCACTATTTAAAGAGGAGAGACAATGTTTGTACAACCAGGACTCGGGGTTGAAGGACGAAGTCCTAGGATTCGCCACCTCAGTTCTAGTTTGCTCCTATTGCTGTGGTAGATGCCGTGACCCATAGCAAACCTGGCTTACATGTCAGTCCAGCCCAGCAGAGACCATGGAGGAACAGCTCCTACTGGCTTACTCCCTGGTTTTCTCAGTATGTTTTCTTACAGGACCCAAGACTACCTTCCCAGGGATGACACTACTCACAGTGAGCCGGGCCCTTCTACATCAATCATTAATTTAAAAAATACACCATAGACATGCCCACAGGTCAATCTGATGGAGGCCCTTCCTCCATAGATGTTCCTCTTCCCTTGGAGACTCTACCTTGGGTCAAGTGATCAAAATAATGAGCACAGCCTCCATGGTAATTCCAGAGTTGGTATACTGTGACCTTCTTGCACATAACTCTGCAAACCACATCTCCCCTCTCTTGACAATCTTTGCCTTCCAACCTCACTACTTTCTTAGTGATAAACCTTCGTGAAGCTTTATTAGAAAATAAATCCCCTTTTCCCCTTTGTGCAGGGGATTGAAGCAGGGTTTCCTGTGCTCCGCCCCTGAGCTAAGAAAAGCTTATTGGGTGTACTGGAAGGGCCTGTCTTAATTAATTTCCTATTGCTGCCAGAGGACACCAAGACCAAATCAACTTATAGGAGGAAGAGTTTATTTGGACCTACAGTTTCAGAGAGTTAGAGTCCGTGACCATCACAGTAGAGAGGCACAGGAGCAGGCAGGTAGGCAGGCATGGCACTGGAGCAGTAGCTGAGAGCTTACGGTTCAATCCACAAGCAAGAGGCAGAGAGAGCTCATTGGAAATGGTGTGGGCTTTTGAAACTCAAAGCCTGCCTCTGGTAAGACACCTCCTCCTACAAGGCCACACCTCCTAATCCTTCCCAAACAGTTCCAACAACTGGGACCCGACTATATGATCCTATGGGGGCTGTTCTTTTTCAAACCATCAGAGGGTAATAGGCTGGGCCATAACTAGAGTCCTGCCTGCAAACTTCCCAGTTACACCCACCCTATCCTTGGAGTAGGCCTGATGAGCTAGCCTGGCAGCATTCAGCAGCAGCGGCCTTCCCAGAACACTGCCCTAGCCCCAGGCTGGCAGACCCAGGGGTTGCATCTCAGGCTCAGGCAGTATTGCAGGTTGTGTTCTGTGTCCATTGCCATTCGTAAGAACAAAGGGATTTCGATGGTATACTCGCTAAAAATTGTGCTGCATCCCATAAATGTTTACAATTATATCCAATGAAAATAAATTTTAAGAAACCCATTATGACACTAAAAAAAAGACAGACACATAGATCAGTGATGGAGTTACAGTAACGTGTGATTTTACTGCACTTGACTCCTTACCAGAGTTTTCAAAGCCTTTCATCCACTCCGATGCTGCCTTTATTCTGAGTGACTTGGCCTCTTGCTTTTCGGGAAATCCAACAGGAACTTGTTTCTCTTCCTAAACCTCAAACATTTCCCTTAATAACCCCAGAGTCTTAGGTTTTCTGTGGCTCTTGGTTGCCTTGGGAACTGAGCAGCACACCTCCTCCGAGGCTTTATCTCACTTAGGGCCTTCCTCCTCCTCCTCCTCCTCCTCCTCCTCCTCCTCCTCCTCCTCCACATGCCCCTCCTCCTCCTCCTCCTCCTCCTCCTCCTCCTTCTCCTCCTCCTCCTCCTCCTCCTCCGCATGCCCCTCCTCCCTTCCTCGGAAGTCCAGGTATTCCCAAGGCCCAGAACACTGGCTACTCTCTTAACCTCTTTACTTCCTTCCACTCAGCAGCTCTAGATTTTGTATGCTTGTTGGGGGAAAGGTCCCAGGCTGGTCTTGAACTCACAGGAATCCTCCTGCCTCCATTTTCTGAGTGCAGGAGTATATAGTATATACTGTTTTTTGTTTGCTTGCTTTGTTTTGTTTTTTAACTGGGGATTGAACCTAGGGCAGGTGCTCTGTCACCGAGCATCAGGAACTTTGTTCAGGGACTCTGCTCAGTTCTCACCAGTTCTTTTCTTTCTTAACACAAATATCTTCAGTTGTCCCTTATCAGCATACACACACACTACACAAAGACATGTACACACACATATATATACACACTACACACAGATACATGTGCATGCACATATATACACACACTACACCGAGACATGTACATATAAACACACACAAACATACTACACACAGATACATGCACATATGCACACATATAAAGGCACACATACACACTACACAGACATGCACATAAACACACACTACACACTATACACAGAGGCATGCGCATAAACACACATACACACACTATACACAGAGACACACACATAATACACATATAAACATATATACATATACAGTACACATGCACACACAAACAAAAACACACTTTGAGAAGGCAAGTACTTCTTCTTGGAGATACCATTTCATCTTTTCTCTTCTGCTCATTCATTCATACTTAATTTGTTTTGAAATAGGGAAACCTCTGTGTAATTGTAAACCAGTCTGGTTTCAAACTCACAGAGCCCTGTCTCTGCCCCGAGTGCTGGGATTAAAGGTATGCACCATCACGCCTGGCCAACACTCACTTTTTTTTTTTTTTTTTTTTTTTTTTGGTTTTTCGAAACAGGGTTTTTCTGGATCAGGAACTTTGTTCAGAGACTCTGCTCACTTCTCACCAGTTCTTTTCTTTCTTAATACAAATATCTTCAGTTGTCCCTTATCAACATACACGCATACTACCCAAAGACATGTACACACGCATATATACACACTACACAGAGTTCCTGGCTGTCCTGGAACTCACTCTGTAGCCCAGGCTGGCCTTGAACTCAGAAATCCACCTGCCTCTGCCTCCCAAGTGCTGGGATTAAAGGTGTGCACCGCCATCCCCCAGCTAACACTCACATATTTTTAAGAGCTGCCTCAAAACTCTCTCTTAACCCTTTTCATTTTCCACTGGTCCCCATCTGGCTCTCTCTTCTCATCTTGAACTGATGCTTCCTCACACAGACTCACCAGAAATGTCAACCTCAACCCTCTCAGAACACGGCATGCTTTTGCAGTCTCTTGTCTGGGCCCAGGCTAGTCACAGTTGTTTGTGATGACTGAAGTCATCTGAGGTTGGTACCAGAGTCAGGGTGACCAGGTGTCTGCTGAGCAACAGATGAGGGAGATCATCCGGGTAGAAGAGGACGAGAACTCAGAGTCCTCGGGAAAGACCCGGGCTTCCGGAGCCTGCTTACACGGCCCTCTGTGATCACACAGAGGGCCAGCGCTTTCTCATTGTCCTTCTGTAGCGACTTGCTAGGTGGT
>JADRCC010573685.1:0-11146 GCA_019843855.1 Hylomyscus alleni | reverse complement strand
TGTTGAGTTCTGGCTCCCACACTTGCTGGTCACCTGTCCTTGGCCCAAGCAAGTTGCTCAAACTCTCTGAATTTTGTGATGTCACCTGAAAATTAGTTCTGACACTTCCTGGTTGGTTCTGAGAGCTGAGGAAGTCGAGTGCATGAAGAACATGCCCTGAACACAATCATGAGTGTTCAGTATCAGGTCTCCTCTTTGCTATGTGAAGCAGGGGGCATGGTGCTGAGTAAGTAGGCGGAGTTCCCTGCTGGGGTGGTTCCTTGAAACTTCGGCTTATTGAGGTGTAAGTCATGTGAGGTGAAAGCTTTCCAGGTATTCCATTCTGTGGATTTTGACAAAGATAATATAGTTATGTAACCACAATTACATCAATGTGTAGATAGTCCCAGCCTCAGAGAATTTCATCATTGGAAGAGTTACAAATAGGATCCCTCTGGTTTATAGAAGACCCCACCTCAGACGGTAGGGAATCCCAAGGACTAAGCCATGCCTTGTCAGGCAGTGAGCCTCAGTGGTCCATTGAATAGGACGTAAGTTCCCTGCCTGGGCTCTCAGGCTCTTTGTGCTGGAATTGTGGAGATTTTCTTTGTGCTTCCTAGCCTGCTCGTCATTAACTCTGGAGCAGGGAGACACAGAGCCTGCCAGGAAACCTTGGTCAGGCCCTAGACTGGACAGTGCTGCCCAGGTAGAGCCTGAAAATCCATGGAGCTGAGAGGGAAGACATGGAGAACTCTGAAATATTCAGAAAGTGAGGGCAGGTTAGGCCTGGTCCAAACTGATGCCCTGTGACTTCACATACTGACTTTGTATAGCAACTAGGACCTTGGGAGGAGGGGACTGATAGGGCAAGGACACTCCCATATGTTCAGACAGGGTCCCGGACCTGGACTTTCTCTGGGAGGAAGGTAGTAACATGGGAACCACTGACTCCTGAGTCAAGCCTCTGCTCTGACCTGCTGTGAGGTCAGCAGCCCTTAAACCTCTGAGTTTCTCTTTCCTCACTTAGAGGATGGAGCTGAGAAAGAAGCCGGCACCAGAGTGTCTCAAGGGAGATTTGCTGGGTAGAATTCATCTTCAGGGCTTGGAAGCCAGGTAGTTGCTGGAAGCTAATGAAGGGTGAGGTCCCTGGGACAAAAAACAAGACATAAAGTGCACTCAAGACAAGCACTGTGGCCAGAAGCAGTTGGGGTCTGCAGGCTCCAGGCCACTGGGCATCCGGGTAGGCAGGCAGAGGAGAGGTAGGAGCAAGCATCACACTTTGTCTAATGTCTCCTGGACAGGGTCAGGGTATGAAGCTAGGTAGCATTGGTTCTGATGGCTGGAGCTTCCCTGACCTCTGACCTCTGTAGAAAGTCATCAAAAGGAAGGAAAGAGGAAGCAGCTGGGAGCCCTACCCAGAGCCAACCTCTGTCCGTCCCTAAAGCTGCAGGTTAGCATTCACAATCTACTGGTACAGGTGGCAGCTTTATTATTTTCTTTACATTCCAAATGGACTAAACTGGTATTTCCCAGGAACATACCCCGATTATTGCCTCACATGACAGAGGGGCCAGGCAGGCGTGGTTAGGAGAAGGGAGGCGATAATCGGGGTATGTTCCTGGGAAATACCAGTTTAGTCCATTTGGAATGTAAAGAAAATAATAAAGCTGCCACCTGTACCAGTAGATTGTGAATGCTAACCTGCAGCTTTAGGGACGGACAGAGGTTGGCTCTGGGTAGGGCTCCCAGCTGCTTCCTCTTTCCTTCCTTTTGATGACTTTCTACAGAGGTCAGAGGTCAGGGAAGCTCCAGCCATCAGAACCAATGCTACCTAGCTTCATACCCTGACCCTGTCCAGGAGACATTAGACAAAGTGTGATGCTTGCTCCTACCTCTCCTCTGCCTGCCTACCCGGATGCCCAGTGGCCTGGAGCCTGCAGACCCCAACTGCTTCTGGCCACAGTGCTTGTCTTGAGTGCACTTTATGTCTTGTTTTTTGTCCCAGGGACCTCACCCTTCATTAGCTTCCAGCAACTACCTGGCTTCCAAGCCCTGAAGATGAATTCTACCCAGCAAATCTCCCTTGAGACACTCTGGTGCCGGCTTCTTTCTCAGCTCCATCCTCTAAGTGAGGAAAGAGAAACTCAGAGGTTTAAGGGCTGCTGACCTCACAGCAGGTCAGAGCAGAGGCTTGACTCAGGAGTCAGTGGTTCCCATGTTACTACCTTCCTCCCAGAGAAAGTCCAGGTCCGGGACCCTGTCTGAACATATGGGAGTGTCCTTGCCCTATCAGTCCCCTCCTCCCAAGGTCCTAGTTGCTATACAAAGTCAGTATGTGAAGTCACAGGGCATCAGTTTGGACCAGGCCTAACCTGCCCTCACTTTCTGAATATTTCAGAGTTCTCCATGTCTTCCCTCTCAGCTCCATGGATTTTCAGGCTCTACCTGGGCAGCACTGTCCAGTCTAGGGCCTGACCAAGGTTTCCTGGCAGGCTCTGTGTCTCCCTGCTCCAGAGTTAATGACGAGCAGGCTAGGAAGCACAAAGAAAATCTCCACAATTCCAGCACAAAGAGCCTGAGAGCCCAGGCAGGGAACTTACGTCCTATTCAATGGACCACTGAGGCTCACTGCCTGACAAGGCATGGCTTAGTCCTTGGGATTCCCTACCGTCTGAGGTGGGGTCTTCTATAAACCAGAGGGATCCTATTTGTAACTCTTCCAATGATGAAATTCTCTGAGGCTGGGACTATCTACACATTGATGTAATTGTGGTTACATAACTATATTATCTTTGTCAAAATCCACAGAATGGAATACCTGGAAAGCTTTCACCTCACATGACTTACACCTCAATAAGCCGAAGTTTCAAGGAACCACCCCAGCAGGGAACTCCGCCTACTTACTCAGCACCATGCCCCCTGCTTCACATAGCAAAGAGGAGACCTGATACTGAACACTCAT
Organism: Hylomyscus alleni; assembly: GCA_019843855.1. Lineage (NCBI taxonomy): Eukaryota > Metazoa > Chordata > Mammalia > Rodentia > Muridae > Hylomyscus > Hylomyscus alleni. The sequence continues at coordinate 8,205 of JADRCC010573685.1, read as the reverse complement.
GATTGTGTTCAGGGCATGTTCTTCATGCACTCGACTTCCTCAGCTCTCAGAACCAACCAGGAAGTGTCAGAACTAATTTTCAGGTGACATCACAAAATTCAGAGAGTTTGAGCAACTTGCTTGGGCCAAGGACAGGTGACCAGCAAGTGTGGGAGCCAGAACTCAACACGACTTCTTACTATCATGCCTGCCTCGCCCCACCCACCAACACCCACAGAAGTTACGGAATAGTGCCAGGTACTTCTTACATTTAAGTGAGGCCCAGAGAGACCAGCCAATGTGCCTTAACCAGCAAGCAGCAACACTGAGATCTGAAACAAACCCTGACTCCAAAACTCCCTCTATTTTATTATTCGCCAAGATGGGGACCCTCCCACCCCATCCTCAAGGACGCCATGACTCTGGAGGACTCTGCTTTCTAATTCTGCCCATCCAGTCCCTCTAGTCAAGACTACCAGAGGCAAAGCCAGAGGAAGAAATAGTTCTCGTGTCTTAATATCTTTAAAATGTCTTGCTCAGCTTGAGACAGGAAAGTCCAAGGCTATAGAGAAGAGCCTTTCCCAGGTCATCCATGCAGTACTAGGGGCACACCTGGCTTTCCTGGCTTGGGCAAGCATGACTCCCTCCAACTCCTGAGTTCTCTCAGCATTTTCTGAGGGATAAGAGAGAGTTTAAGGGAACAGTGTGCACCTGGGTGTGACCAGGCTCCTTGGGACAGCCTTGTTCCCAGGATCTGCTCCAGTGTCCTGCTGTGCGAGCCTTTGTCAGCTCTGCCAAGGATACATCCTCAACATGCCTCCCACAGATAACCGCTCAAGCCCCCCATGGAGGGTCCTCAAGCTGATTTTAAACAAACTGGTGAGATGCAGCAGATGACATATTTGGCATTGTTTGATGAGCATGGTACCCTTCTGCTGAGCTCTAACAGGGAGCCCACAGCTGGACCCGATGTCTATAGTCCCCTCAAATGGGTCCACTGGCCAGTTCCATGTACACAGACCAGGACCCAGCATGCATCAGAAAAGTCGGCCATAGGTTGCTTGCCCTGTGTTCTCACTGGAAGGAACCAGTGGTCCCTCACCCTGTGCAGCATGAAGTACTTGGAAAAACAGTTTTCTCCAAGAAAGAATGAAAGGATATCTCCAACAGACTGCACAATCATCCTGTGTGTGTGTGTGTGTGTGTGTGTGTGTGTGTGTGTGTGCAAGCCTCAGCTTGGTGCTCTGTCCTGCATTAGATGACTCGGGTATTTGAGTTGGAACCATGTGGGTGAAACCTCTAGCCATCAAAAGATGCGCCCACTGACTCTGCTCCCGGCAGATGACTTTATCCTCCACCCAGGGGTGACCATTCCAGGGTGTCTGAACGTACCCATCACCTCCTAAGAGGTGGAAATCTGGACTGGGGAGACAGACGGAATAATGGAAAAAAAAATCCTTTGAGTAACCAAATATTGTCACAGCAACAATGGGTTCTTTGGTAGCCATAATGGCTACCACAAACTACACACAGTGGGCCTGCAGGGAAGAAGGCCGGGTGTCAAGTAGGGGAGTGGAGGTAGGGAAAGAACTGCCAGGCTCCTCACACAGACAGACCTGTCCTCACACAGGCCTGGCACTGATCACCACTCTAGGATCTCTACCTTAAAGTCACTTCTTTTGCTTCCTCAAGCAAAAGAGATTTTTGTCTAATGCACTGGTGAGTGGCCTTTTACCCAAAGACATTCTGCCAACCAGGCAAAAAGATCTGCAGCCACTGTGGCCAGGTGAGAGACAACACCTAGGGCTCCCACCTTAAGGATTTGTGGTCATGGCAAAGACCATATGTCTTACTTCATGTCTCAGAATTAAGCTTTTTCTTTGAATACTGTTTGAAATGTAACCTCTGCAGGGAGAAACTAGCCATTAATTTATTAGTGGCAACAATGTTTAGGTCCTGTGTCATCCATGGGGTGTTCTGAGGCTCCCTGTGCCTCTGGGTGAAGGTCTGGGGAGGTAGTCAGCAGAATGGGCTCTTATCTCAGTACTTCAGAGTCTTATCTTAGGATAAGTCCTAAGTGGTCTGTTCCTATCCTGAGCTCAGAATCTGCTCACCTGGAAAAATTAGAGGATAGACCCAACCCAGAAGTGGGATAATCTGGGTCTCTGGCACTCTAACAAGCTCTGCTTTCTGACAGTCACGTCCATCTTTGCTGGAGACCAGGACTCCTTACATTTGTGACATTTCCAAGCCAGCCCACGAAGAGAAGGAAAAGAAAGGAAGTGGCCAGTGGAAAACAGCTTTCAGAGCAGTGAAACAGAGAGGCGAGCAGGAGTCCACAGGGTCAGACCACAGCTCAGACGCCCACACCCAGCATCCTGGAGAGAACCAAGTGTCTGGGAACAAGAACCACTGTTCTGCCTTCTTCATTACAGAGAAGCCAGGGAGACCCTGGAGGACAGGGTACACAAACTAGAAGACCATAAGGATGGAATTGTTTGCCAGTTCCTAGACAATAAAGGAAGCTGGCAAAGTCCACAGCCCTAACAGAGCCTAGGGCCGGGCAGAGAGCAGGGGCTGATGAAGCAGGAGCCCCACCCACAGAACTCACAACTTGTTAGAGAGAGGTTAAGCGGCCACTATCTTAAAAGGCAAAATGGTGACCTGACACTACCCTCCTGGAACTTCTACTTCAGCTATAAAAATCAGAACCCTGCAGTCAGAACCACCTAAGCTGTCCCGTCTGGATACTCCCAGGAAGCAGTCTCCAGAGTATGTATACACAGAAATGAAGCAAGAATGAACACGGGCAGAAAGCTCCACCCTGCTAGAGAAAATACTTTTAAATAGACCTGGATCCCCATGTGAATACAAACGTTTCTAATATGATATTATATACTTTCCTAGAAGCCTTTACATTCTGCAAAAACATACTCTTAGAAAAAAATAATCACAGGATTTACGAGGGAAGCAAAGCTGGAACACTTTGCTCAACACCTTTGGAACCCTGTTACCAGAATCTTCCCCCAGCAGCCATTCCTATAACGCTGTGAAGAACTGGTGTGGTTAAATTAGCTTTCCCAGCTCCCTGTAGAGACGGAGAAATCTGGGCCCTTGCTGAGTAGGTGAGCATTTTCATTCTTTTTTTTTTTTTTTTTTTTTTGGTTTTTTCGAGACAGGGTTTCTCTGTGTAGCCCTGGCTGTCCCGGAACTCACTCTGTAGACCATGCTGGCCTCGAACTCAGAAATCCGCCTGCCTCTGCCTCCCAAGTGCTAGGATTAAAGGCGTGCGCTACCACCGATTCTTGGTCTTGTTAAACACCCACCTGGCTTAACTGCTGACTACCAATAGATTCTGGGGGAGGTGAAGACATTGTCTTAAACTCTGTTCCAAAAGGTGACCTACAAGTCTCCAAAGGATAGTTTGTTACATGGACCATCAGTGGATTGGTAACAAAAACACAAAAAGAAGGTGATGTGGAAAGGGAGGAGAGAGAAGGCAGGGGTGAGAGTACTCACATATGAAACTGACAGAGAACAAATTAAACCAGCACAAAACAATTCTTTAAGCCTCCCCGTTATTTTCTCACAGGGACAATGTCTTCATGGCTCCTTCAGAGCCTTCCTGACTTCTGTTTGAATGGGGTGGAAGTTTCTAAAACAGCCAGGACACGCACCAAGTCAGGTGCATCCATAAACTTTCCACTTTCTCTTTTCTCATCTACTTCTTACTCATAAGGAAGTTTATCCTGACCTATCAAAACACAGGCACAATGGGGAAACCACAGACAAGCCTGCATGACTCTCCTGGACACCAACACCATCCTCTGTTCATCACAGAGACACAACTGCAGCAGACACTCCCAAGCCTCAGACTGCTGCACTGCACTCCATACTTGCCAAGGGAGGGGCTCTGGCCTACAGGCTCTTGCGACATACAAAGTGTTTTAAAGGTTGGACTTTCAACATTTCAATCCAGCTGAGGCTGTTAGAGAAAACCTCACACATTCTTTGCAAAATCTCCCTTCAGAGTGGCCCTCCATTGCACCCCCTAGTATCTTGACTGATCTAACCTTGTAACCTGCACTGTGCGCCAGAAACACAGCAGATGATTGTTAGCTCCTAAGGAAGGCCCAGGGAAGCTTGTAGCGTCCTCTTGTTCTATCTCTGCCACTATCACATTAGAAGCCTGAGCTGGCCTCCTAGAAGAGAAGAGCCTGGCTCAGAGCCAGCACTGCCCCCACACTCTGTCACTGTCCAGTGTGGAACAGCCGTGAATGAACACAGGCCAGACCCCCCCCCCACCCCAGGCACCTGCCCACAACATGGCCAGCAAAATAGACACAGTTGCTTTAACTCATTAGAGACTATCTGAGCAAATATATTGAGACATCTTTGTAGATGTTTCACTAGCTCCTTGATACTTTGATAGATTTCCCTATCTGGGAGTCCATAAATCTTTGTTTAGATCTTTATTTAGCACGGGCCTCTGAAAGGGGGCTGACTCAGCCTGAAGATGGCACTGTCTCTGAGGAACCTACCAAGATTGAATCAAACCAAAGGAAAGACACCAGGAAGGAACTTTCTCTAACCAACAGAGCTCAAGGGAGACAGAAGGCCTTCTAGCTAACCATTCCCAATCCATGCAGACCTCCAAGGTCTAGCTAAGACAGACACAGTAAGAGCCCAACCACTCAGTATATCAAGTCCTAATTCCCAGAGCCTATGGATGTATGGCTCTTGGAATGACAACTTAGGACTCATGTCTGCTGCCCAGGAATCTAAGAGAATAAATCTGGAATGTTGGACTACGATACAGCTCAGCTGGTAGAGTTTTGCCTCACATGCATAAGGGCCTGGGTTCAGTGTCTAGCGCTACATGAGCCAGGGGTGCTGGCACATGCTAGTAACCTCAGCATTTGTAAGGTGAAGGCAGGAGAAGAAAGAGCTAAGACCAACCTGAACTACATAGTGAGTCTGCGGCAGTCGGGGCTGAAGACCCTGTCTCAAAAACACAGGAGGAAATAATGATAAATAAAATTGAGCTGTTTTAGATCATTACGTTTGTAGTCCTTTTTCTGATGCCTTGGTTTCCCCTGAACCTATCTTTGGAGGTTCATTTGTAATAACATTAGCAGGGGGTCAATAATGCAACTGTCAACACCAAATCTGTGCCTATTTCATGATCAGACTTGTTCTGTGTGCTTTTCTTGAATAAACTCAGTACCCACAGAAACTTACAAAATAGGCCCTATTATAATCCACATTTAAAAAAATATTTATTTTATTATTGATTGATGTGTACATGTGTGTCTCTGTGTGAGTTTGTGCACATGCATGCAGATGCAGAGGATGGTGCCAGATACTCTGGAGCTGAATTACAGGCAGTTGTGAGCCACCCCATGTGGATTCCATGAGTCAAACTTGGGTCCTCTGGAAGAGTAGCATATCCTCTTAACCTCTGAGCTCCAACCCCTATAACCTGCATTTTGCAGATGAAAAAGGTAAGCTTTTAAGACAGCAAGTACCTTTTCAGGATGACAGGACATTAAATGATACAACATGAATGGATTCAAACTCACAAGAACCCACATCCTCACCAAGGACCCTGGTGACACAATAAAGTTACTGTTAATTTTGGTCAGCCTCTATAGACCAGGTTTAGATCAAGCTCTTTATAAATATCCTCTCACATCACCCAGAAGCAACAATATTAAACCTAGAGGTCAAACCCATCTGAACCCACAAGGGTGGGATTTTAGCCAACCCTTCTGCCTGCCTCGGCACACCCAGAGAGGGCAAAGATGAGGATACAAGCAGATGATTCACCTTCCCAACAGGGATATTTAGAAAGTGAAAGGGCTGCTGTTAGTAATCCGGGAATCATGTTTAGAACCATCCCAGCAAAGCCAGATACATGGACATGCAAAAGATAAGAGCAGCAAGAACAGGATCCAGTGTGTGGACAGCTCTGGGTTTCTCAGATGGGTGTCTTGAGGCAGCTGCTGTGCAAACGGACTTTCTCAGCTCTTAGGTCCCAGTCAAGGCTGAGGCCAGCCTTTAAACACCCAGGTCTAGAGTGCAGAACTGTGGGTGGAGCCCACTTGGGTGGAGGAATTCCCCTGAGATCAGAAGCTAGAAAGTCCTCTTGGATAGAGTCCAGGGATGCAAAGACATTGAACTCCACTGGCTGTCTGTTCAGAATATCCAATGAGAAGCTGAGAGCTATGGTGAAAGGCCAACTGGGGTGAGCAGCCTGAGACCTCCTAGGTTCTGGGCCTGCTGGACAAGGCTCTGCACAGGCCTTGTCTGCCCCTGCCTAGCTCTAGAGGTTTCAGGCCAGCCTTTCTGCACTCTGAGCCTCCTGGACAAAACACACCTGCAGACAGCTGCCCCATTTGCTTCCACAGACGCCTCCTAGGTGATAAAACACACCTGCTGACAGCTGCCCCACCCGACTGCACGGGATTGGGGATGATAAACAACAGCAGTCAACAGCTAACATGGGACACACTCAACACTTACTCAGAGCAGCTAAGGGAGAGAGGAACATCCAGTCTGAAGAGTGCAGCGTGAGTATTTTCACTTTATAACTGAAGCAAGTGAGGTGGGAATGGCTTTGGGAATCTGGGGGACTTGCCAGTCAGTGGGGAAGCCAGGCCTGCCCTCTCTGCTCACTGTCCCACAAGATTCTATTCCCTACTTGGCTTCAGTGCCTCCGTGATCGGAGGCCTGCAGATACACAGCCACATCTCTCATTTTCTCCACCTGATTTTAAGACTCAGAGGTAAGTTTTGAAATACATGGTCCTAGGCCTCATTTCCCGAAAAATCCACTAGTCGGAATAGAAATGATAACACCAGTGTCATCAGTAACATCCATCCGTCAAAGAGAATGTCTTCACCTGCTGCTGTGTCCTGCCTGGCTCTGGAGCTCTGTGGGCTCCCTGTGGACAGCCTAGGCACAAAGCCTTCTGTGGGCAGGATCATCTACAAGAAGGAAAATCTGATTTAAGACATCCTTGCCTCATGCTGTGAGTTCCTCTTGTTTATAGCAAGGAATACAGATTTTTCATTTGTAAAATTGATATAGTCTTTCCAAAATAAAGGCATACTTTTAAACAGTAGGTTGACTTTTAAAAGAAGCTATAAATCAATCTTGTGGGGGTGGAGGTGCCCGTATATCCACTGCAGTCAGAGCCTGTCTTCATATCCCCCAGAGAGGTCCTGCTACCCTAGAACCTGAATGTAACACCCTAAGCCTCAAGGTCGCCCACTTCGGAGTCACTCACTTTATAGGTTATTGGTGAGGGCTGAATAAGAGCCAAACCGGAGAGTGCCTGTAGCCCTGGCTATTCAGAAGGCTTCAGTGCAGGAATCCAAGGCTTGTATGGACTGCACAATGAGACCCCTCCTCAAAATTGAATTAGATGGTGACAGACACGGGCTTGGAGCTGCTACTTAAGAGAGACATGCTGACTCTGAATACATGGGGCGAGCAGAGGCCTGCCTGCTGCTACTCCCTGCCCCCACCCTAGATGAATAGGTCTCTTGGATACAAAATGTCTTCCATAGACTTCTGTAGAGGAGCAGGGAGGAGGCTGGGTTACCTACCAGCCTTGGTGAAGTGACTGAATCCTGAAGGTTCTGATAAGCATTGGATTCATTTCTTAATAGACACAAGGCTGAGGGTGGGCCTGGTTGGAGGAAGAAAGCGGAAGGCCTGCCCTTGAAGGGTGATTGCTCTTCCTGACCCCTTCCTGCCTGTTCCCCCCTCAACCTCCTCCCCTCAGCTTCCCAATTGGCTACTATGAGGTGGGCGCCTTTGTGCTGCAAGCTCCCTGCTACAATGTTGTGATTCCCCACGAGCTGAGAGCTAAAGATGATGCATGCAAGCTGGAAGAACAATTGATTTCTCCCTTTAACTCGTTTCTTAGGCAGTTGTTTTTGTCTCAGCAAAGGAAGATAGAACTAATTCGGGTTGATACCAGTTGTGGTACCTCCTAGATGAGGTTTGGATGTAACAGGTCTGGGAATACACAGTCTTGGCATCTAGGTGACTCCAACAGGAAAATCAGCCAGAAGGGCATTCTGTGACCACAGAGAACAACTCCTGCTCTCAGCCCCCAGGGCAACTCAAAAGCAGCCATCACACTCCTCACACTGCAGAGTATACAGGGATAGAGAAAGAGTCCTGGGAGAATACCCATGCCACTCCCAAGGGGCT
>JADRCC010573684.1:10929-24260 GCA_019843855.1 Hylomyscus alleni | reverse complement strand
TCCACCTAACAGAAGTCCTCCCTCCAGCCTGTTCCCCCACTGTAAGGATGCACATGACTGGGCAGTCAGCAGGCAGCATGCTTCTGCATGGTGTGGTGTCCCTAAGCCTCTCACAGTTAAATCTGAGCTGGTTGTGAGAGGAAACAGACAGCAGCCGTGTGTAGCAGGAAGAAACAGGTTCAGCATCCTGGCAGCAGGACCTGGGTCCTCAGTGTACCTCTCGGTGGCTCCTTTGTGGTTGTGAGAACTCTGGGGTCTGGGAGTGATAGGTTGGAATGGATGCAAGGTGAGGGGATCAGACTGTTGCTGTTGTTGGAGATCTTCAGAGGGTGCTATGGGGATAGGCAAAGGCCACCTGAGCCTTCCAAGGTATTCCCAAAGAAGGCTCTGGGTCTGAAGGAGACATTCTTATTGCCCTCTTCTGGTCACTCTCTGAATGCTCCCCCTAGAGAACTGCCAGCCTTTCTGGAGATTGGTCAAAAAGCTTTCCCTAAAGTTCTTGCCAGGAAGGTATTGTGTGATACTAGCACATACTACCTGTAATAGATGAGCATTGATTATGTGCAGTATTTAATTTTAAAAGGAAGAATCCGTGCCTGTTTTCCACTAGCCCTTCTGATAAGAGGCTAACGCTAAGTTCATCCATCACATGACTGAAAAACAGAAAAGAATGAAGAGGAAGGGTAGAGATTGGCGGGTATGCTCAACAGCTTGATACCCACATCTCTCATCTCTACTTCACCCCTGATGTCTTTGCCCAACGATTTTGTTGGATTCTACCAGAGCAGCAGCAGCAATGCTGGCCATCTGTCCTAGTTATCTCCACTGTCAACATGGCTCCAACTGAGTCATATAAAGGACTCTCAATCTGAGAGTTGCCTAGATCAGAATTGCCTGGGGGCCCTGTCTGCATGGATTGTCTTAACTGTCAGGGCAAGGCCAGCCCATTGTCCTTGGACAGGTGAGCCAGTGTTGTATAAGAACACTAGCTATACATGCATAAGTCAGAAAGCCAGTAAGCAGGGCTGCTCCATGGCCTCTGCTTCAGTTCCTGCCTCCAGATGCCTGCCTCAGGCTCCTGCCCTGGCTTCACTCAATGATGGAGGGTGACCTGTAAGACCTTTCCTCCTCCAAGTTGCTTAGAGACAGCGTGTGGTCACAGCAACAGGATTCACCCCCAATTTCATCAGTAGCCCAAAGCCAGAGACAAGAGCAAAGGAGAAGGCCTTGCAGTTATTTGTCCCCTCTAGGATCCATCAACCTTAAAAAAGACAAAGCTCAGTTTAGAATTGGATCCGCTATGTAGAAATTGTCTCATACGGGGCACAAAGTTAGCCTCAACTGCACTGTACTCCTCCTGGGAAACTGGAATCAGTGTGTCAGTTTTGGATATGTGCACTGCCCAAGGTCTTGATGATTTTTTTTTTTTTTGCAAGAGGAGATAAAAGCCAGGGGGTTGGAGGTGAATTATATGTCACTTCAAATGTGATAAGAGTTGGGGATGGTGACACAATTTTAGATTCTTAGAACCTGGAAACTACAGGAAAGAAGATCAGGAGTTCAAAGGTAACATTGCCTACACAGCATGTCTGATGTTAGCCTGGGCTAGGTAGGTCTTAAAATAGAATGAATAAACAAACCAATGACGAACAAATGGGCCTATAACCTTGCTAACATTAAGTTCTGATTAGTCTTGAGACAAGTATGAAGAGGGCACGTTATCCTTACATAGCATCTGCCAACCAGAGATCCCTGAGCCCACTTCATGTCTCCTAGTCAGAACCTCATGCAGCAGGACTGAATCCAAGACTTGCATTCAGACATTCTATTTGATTCTGCCATAAACTGAAATTTGTGTCTGGGGCAACACAAAATTGAAGATTGTAATTGCCTTAGCACGGGACCCTTTATGCTATAGCTGTCAGGAGTTTCTATTGTCATTACATGTCTAGATGGGACACTATATTTCAGCCTAGAGTCATTTATTAACATGTATTAAGTCAGCATCTATCACGACATAGGGGGAAATTATGCACTGATACCGGTCCATATTTTCAAAGTACTTACCAGGTGTGGGATTAGTTGATGCAGATGCTGTGAAAGAAATAAAAGCAAATTCAGATTCTGTGTTTCACATTTCCTGCCAAAAACCTTCTTAGGAAGCAAGAACAGACCAGGAACACCTGGAGTCACCTTCACCAACCCCTGAAGAGATAGCTTTTACACCTTTGCTGTGTGGGCCCCTTAAATCCCAAACTCAAACACCCAAACACCGAGGTTCCATTTTCATTGGTCAAAACAATTAAATAGTCTTAGTAATATTCCAGTTGGCCCTCTGTGTCCATGGGCTCCTTCACAAATTACACAGGTGGTGAAGCTAACATAAGAAAGAGTAAAAGCCTGCCTCTGTATTATGGAGCAGGAAACCCTTTCCCTCGAGCCATCCTCACTTGAGCGATTCGGTATAGCACTGAGCCACACAACGCTGATATTCTATGAGGGACTAGATCTGGGATGACTGGAAGGACACAGGAGGGTGCCTGTGGGTCACACACTAGTTAATAAAAGACTTGAGTGTCAGACGCTTTGGGTAGAAGCAAGGAAGTTCCTGGAACCCTTTTCCTTTGGAACCTGAGAGATAATTGGTCAGGAATGGTGAAGATGTGGTTAATGTTCGGATTGCTCCCCAGGCCCCTCTTCGGAGAGATATTCTGAGACCCATACTACTCTAAGGAAGTCACATGTGGATAAAACATTAGAAAAATACCCTAAATGGAGCATGACCATCTTAAGACTTATTCTACCTTCTAGTCCTACAGGGTGGCGGGCAGGTGTCTCATTCCTTTACTCTGTAGAACACAGCATGTTACCCCATTTGCAGAAGAGTAAACTGGGTTTTACTTCAGGAGAGGGGCTTTCCCAACAGTGTCCTTGGCTCTGCCATTGACCAGCAGCAATGCCCCAGCCTCTCTCCTGTCCAGCATGACCTGTGCACCTGACTCTGTACAAAGACAGCCCTGAAGTCACACATGCAGCAGACTCAGCTCCTTCTGCTCCCTGCATGCAGAGGCCACGGCTTAGTCTGACCTAGCTGATACTTCAGTGCCAGCAGGTCTTACTCTAGGTTCAAATTCTGGTCCATCTCCCATATAGCTGATCTCCTGAGCCTTGGTGTCCCTCATCTGAACTATGGAGGTAGTGGTGCCTATCTTTGGGGTATTACCTGGCTTGAATTAGAGAAGAAGCTCAAGTGGAAGAGGATCAGTTTCCCCTCTGTGCACTAAAACCATGGCATATATACCTATATGTAAGCACACATGTAGGGCAAGCATGCATATCTGTATGTAAGCACACGTTAAAAGAACTCCCTCAGTCCCATAGCACTACTGCCTTTATTTCTCTGTGGATAAGGGCAAGGCTGTCTGCCCTCTAGGACTATGGTGATTCCAGGTCACTGGGCAAGGACAGAGCAAGTCTGTCACCCTGAAAGCTGGCCTTGCCTTCCATTTCACACTCTCCAAGAAGACAGACAGCCTGACTAGTTCTAGGTTGCCTCAGTCTAGAGCCCCTTGGTCAGCAGTGCAAGCCTGAGGATTTGGTCTTGGGGTGATGTTCTCATGAAAGCCATTCCCTAAATGAGTCTTCATCTTCAACAGGGGAGAGTGAGCATTCTGGAATTCATCTGGAAATCTTGCAAAAGTATGAAACCTAGACATAGAGACTCTGAAGGAAGAAAGAAAAGAACAGGGTTGCAAAGAAGAAATGAAGAGAGGAAAGAGAGAAGGAGGGAGGAAGAGCTGTAGGAGAGAGATGAAGAGATAGGATATCCAGGAAAGGGAAAGGTGGAGAGAAGAGAAAGAGACAGACAGACAAAGAGAGACAGACAGAGAAGCAGAGAAAAGAGGACAGACAGAAAAACAGAGAGACAGATAGAGGGAGGGCAGACAGACAGAGAGAAAGAAGAAAATGGGACAGACAGGGTATCCTCTGTGAGATGACACATTCAGCCACGTGGAGGACTGGCCCAGTAAATCTTCCTCGCTCATCACTTGACACTCTGAAAACATGAAACCATGTTGGAGTGACTGAGTTGCAAGTAAGTGACTGGCACACTGACATGATCCTGTCCGTCGGTCACTTGACCTGGCTTTGCTCAGCAAATAGTGGTCACAGAGCCAAACATACAGAAGAGAAGGCATGTGCAGAACATCTATATAGGCTCGTCTCCATCCAATTGCACAGCACCCAACCTACATATTTAGCAAGATTTAAGGCCTCTTCCTAATGGCCATAAGCCTTTCCTGAGCCTGGGGACTTCTGAGCACAGTCCACCATCCCCTTCATTGAACGACTCCCTGAGAACACCCACAGAATGCCTGGCTTCTTCCCTACCACTGCTTCTGTCTCTCAAGCAAGACACATGCCTCCACACACTTACAAATATTTACAATTATTAGCAAAGAGCCTCCTTGAGATGGACAGTCACACAACCATGAACAAACGCATCCAGCCCACCAGGACTAAGCTCTGCAGGAGCACAATTCATGACTACAAATAAATGAGACAAAATACCTGTTGAAAGGACTTGTCCCCACGAAAGACATATTGCAAAGATAACGATGGAGATCCCCATTGTGCCGGTTCCTCTCGATTTGGGTAGAAATTCCTTGACATTTATAAGTTCCTGGGTGAAAGGAGGTGTGCCCTCTTGGGTGGTATGCTTCTATTGCCGCTATAAATCAATATGACGGAAGTGAGGAACTTTGTTAACAGTTTGGCTAATCCGTGGGAACAAGGTGAGGTGTGTTTGACTGATTGTGATAGGAAAAACCTGGCTGTTGCCCAACATAGAAGGCCTGACTTTGGTGATAAAACTTCCTTCTCGGTGAGCATCGAAGACTCCCAGTGGCTCCCTGAACATGGCCTTGATTTTTATCTCGGAGAGTCCAAGCAACTTATGGGAAGCAGGATGTGGGCTGATGGGCAAATAAGAGACATGGTGCCAAGGGGAAGGCATGCTGTCCTCCTAGTTAGCTCTTGTGGGTATCACCAAGGCTCAGAGGACTCAGAATTCCCTTGTACAGTGACTAAAAGTAGAAGGTATGAAGAACTGTTCCACCCAGACCATGCACCTGTCCTGGCTTCCACCAGATGACCCCCCAACATCTTCATCTCAGCTGAGAAATCCATGACCTCAAACCGAAGCACTCCCCAACCATCTTACGCTGCTTTGATTTCTTGTCCTCAGCAATTACACAGTGTGATGCTCAGATTTTAGGAAAGTCACGGAACTTGCCCCTTGTTTCTATCTCCCTCCTTGGGTTTAAGATGTAAATGTCCCCAAACTCTTTGGGACGCTCCAGTTTATATTCCCGGATTCTGATAGACTCGATGAAGACTCTGAGAAGGTTGCTTGACATTTGTAAGGTAGTCTCTGTGGTAGAATGTGCTGATAAGAAGCAGCCAGCTCAGCAAAATTGACTGTTCTCTGGCCTGGTGAGTAGGGTCTTGCCACATAAGAACCCGGGGTACCTTGATTCTTTTACCTTGCCCTGTTAACCCACAGTCTCTGTCACTTGATTCTAGTGAGATGCTGTGAAGTCATCTGTAGGGACTGAGACTCTGCCTCTAATCTCATCCAAAGGCAAGCTATATTCCAGATTTGGCTTCTGTGTTGACCAGGGTCCTCAGACAGTGGGGATAGCTCTTTCAGAGAGGTCGTCCTTCACAAGGATTGTTACCCATGGCAGACTCTGAAGTAAAACTTGATCCTCAGACATCCAACTGCACTAATTACACTGCTCAGATACTATTGGTACACCAGGAAACCAAATCAGTCATTGACAATGGAAGTGTATTTTGGCTTTAGAATGAGTCTGTGTGAGAGACTAAAACATATCCCAATAGTTTGTTTCGGAGCAAAGAATAAGAACAAGGAAACTGAATGGCATCCAAGGACAGCTCTTATCCAGATAAAGGGTAGCTGCCACGGACCTCCTCGGGCAGTTCCTGCACAAGGAACTGTTCTAGGCACCTCTAAGTGCTTGGCGTCACAACTGCCCCTCCAAATCATGGACATATGGCCCCAGGTATGTTGGAGACATGGGAGAATTGACTAGGCCACCTCCAAGCCAGAGCATGCATGGGCATGGCCACAGAGCTTGAGATGAGCCTGTTCAGGTCATCTAAGGATTCCTGTTGGAGTCCAGCTGGGTTAGACAGTGGCATCTATCGGCCTTTGGACAGAAGTAAGAGGTGGGCTCATTTCTTCCATCAGAAAGCTTGTGGCCCAGAAGGACTAATATTTGGGTTCATTAAAGATGCCCAGCTGGAGGGTCCCCTTTTCCCTTCAGTCTCTACCTGGATCTGTGAACTCAATGGAAAGAAGAAAAGGAAACAAAAGATGTCACCAGTCCCCACCACAGTCTAAAAAGATAGAAGCCACTTATAAGGCAGAATGAGGTCAACTATACCCATGTCAGACCCACCCTAGAGTCTAAAACTTAGCTGTACAATTCTTAGAGGGTGGAATGATATGGTGTGCATCAGGAGGCACTTGCCAAGGCAATGCTGGGTTGAAATTCATCGAGATTGAGTGCAAGCCCAGCAGAGGCTACCCCAAAAGGTAGGTAGATGAGTCTTGGGCCCTACAAGATGGAAGACTAGTTTCCTCTTAAATGAACCACCGCACCCTGAGCATTTTTACACTGAACCCCTGACTTTCAAAGAGTGGGCTCTGGACTTCATGTATCTGCTAAGATCTTGTCCTATAAAAGCCAAGGCTGCACCATAAGGCCTTGTGATGTGTTTCAACAGGTCATTCGTGGGTTCAGAACCTAACTCAACATAGAGGATATCTGCACACAAGAACACACAAAGAACTTTGTCGGTGTGCCAGATTTGCTTTACTTCTGGGTACACACAGACAAACGAGGCAGAAGACTTAACTCCAATCACCAGGCAATGTCAGTGAACATAGGAAACTCCACAGACAGCAGTTACGTTGGGGAAATAGGTGCATGGCAAATGCAAGAACCCAGAATGGCCTCCAAATGGGCTTTGAGCCATTGATACCAGCTAGAGGTGCCACCTATGGGACAGGGAGCTCAGAAGGAAAGTGGGAATTTGGAGGGCATGTGTCCCCTGGGCTGTGGCCCATCCACAGCTCTTCTTCTTTCTTCTCATTGTCCATCTAGTCTGCAGCTTTACTGACAGTCGGTATTCCATGGACTCCACATCGCTCCACCAGCCCTGCTCTCAAGTCCTTTGTAACTTACAGGCTACCTCCAGCTTGTGAAAATTGTCCTGCAAATCTGAGCAGGAGAGTAGGGCCAGGGTCAAAGGTCCACTGAGGCACTTACTACCAAGCAGCCAGTGGCAGCTAGGATTGGGCTAAACATAAGGGGCCCGTACCCACTGGACTTCGGGAGAGTGGAGAAATCAGTACCTGGTGATCCCAGGACTTTTGTCTAGAATGTGGAAACAGAATATTTGGGAATATAGTGGCAGAGAAGACAGGTGAGACTGGGAGATGGAAGCTGGTGCAGAGAGTGGGTATAGGGCACAAGGGAAATAAAACAAGGTGTGGACACTTCCCCATATACACGCCGAAGCCAAGAAAAAAGGGCAGGGGCCTAAGCCAAGATGGGCATTGGTCCAGCAGGCTATGATCGCTAATGTGGGCAAGGCTGGGGTGTGGCAGTATGACTGAGAGTCAAAGCTCAAGACAGAAAAAGTCTGGGGGTGGGGGGCAGAAAGTCGGAGAGACCCATGCTTCAGGCCATGGGAACTTCCTTCTTCCAACTACATTCCACAAACCTGCAAATGTTCAGTCAGTCTTTGTCACTGGGTTTGGCAAGAGGCATTGAAAGAACACAACACACACTGTCACTCCAAGGAACTTGGAACAAAAGGGGAGCTTTAAATGTGTATGAGGTAATGATGGGTTCACAGCACTAAGCCAAAGCAAAGAAAATAAAAAAGTACCATTGGTGTTCCTGAGCTAAAGGGCAGCAGGGCCATAATGGGATTCTTATGTGTGGCCAGTGAAGGAGCAAACCACAGTGGATGGCCTCCACAGAGCTCACTGACGCTGGCTGAGTTCCTTGAGTGGAGGGATCATTTCAGTTTTATTTCCTGCTTCCTCATTACAGCCCCAGGCCAGAGAGCTATTTGAGCTATAGTGCGAGTGTGTGTGTGTGTGTGTGTGTGTGTGTGTGTGTGTGTGTGTCTGCATTCATGCATGTTGTCATGTAGGAAGTCAACAGCAGATACATGACTAACACAAGCCTATCTTGGTGGACATAGTTAGACAAGCACACGTTCTCCACTGCCTTGAAGGCCACCTTGCTAGTGGTTCTGATAGGACAGTGCCAGCCTCCAGAAGAAGCAACCAGGGTCAGTGCAGAGCAGAGCAGGAGGAAACACTGTTTTGCAAAGTCATGTCCATGGCTTCTAGCATAACCCCAGGCAAACGGCCTGGACTCTGCCAAGAGGCTCTGGTACAGTCCGCCCTCCCTATGTCTCATAGGCCAGAGACCAAGGGGCCTTTCTCACTCAAGCAGAAGGGACCACTAAGAGTCCTTGCCTCTGATTCTGGTCCCACACAGAAACCTGATGCCTTCCTTTCCAGCTCCTGCACAGTCTCCTGCCCACCTCACTTTCCTCATACATCCTTCATCTCTCACACCACACTGCTGCAGCCTACATCCAATGTGCACTCATTCTGGTCCTACTCGGAAGTTCCCCCACACACACACTTCTGCTCACCCAGCATGACCTCAAACAGCAACTGGGGAAGTCTTGCAATTGATATCACTTTCCTGCACCCTGTACCTCGTGGAACAGTCCCACATGCACTGAGCAGGCAGGACTTAGGGTGCAGCGGTACAACCATCCTAAAGATAAAGAAAAGAGGCTCAAAGAGGGGACTCGACCTTCCTAAGATGGTGATCAAGAAGTGAGGACAATGGGGCATGACTGTGACATCACTGTCCCTCCCTGATTGGGGTGATATTGCTTATACCAAAGCAATTTGATGCCATTTTCAAAACCTTATACAATGCACTAGCAAACAAGGATCGTATAAACAGAAAAATAATGGCAGACAAGGACACAGAAGCTGGAGAGACAGAGGAAAGACTTGAGCCATGCCAAGAGCCTTCCCAGTAAGCACCCCCATAGGCCTCCCCACCCTTCCCACCACCTGCTAGAGGGACTTAGCTACACAAGATCAACTAGGATTGTGACTGTGAGCCTTCTATCAGTCAAAGCAAAGATGGAAACAAGGTATCTATGGAGGCTGGAGATAAAGCTCATTTGGTAGTATGTTTGCCTAGGGTGAAGAAGTTCAAGGCTTGAGCCCTACACACACGGAGGGGGGTGCATACCTATAACCTCAGCACTCAGAGTTAAAGGCAGGAAGATCTGAAGTTTAGGATCTTCCTTAGTTTCACAGCAAGTTCAAGGCCAGCTGGAATACATGAAACTCTGTCTCAAATGTCTGTGTGTGTGTCTCTCCCTAAAGCTTAACCCATCTCTTGGATCTTATGTCTGTGTGTGTCTCTCCATAAAGCTTAATCCATCTCTTGGATCTTAGCTGCATTGCTTTCCTGTTCCTGGGGCTGAAATCTCTTCTCAGAACTTAGAGACTACTTAAAGAACATGTCTTGTTTTCCAAGGAGGAAACAGAGGCTGCATGTCCTCTCCAGACCCCTAGTCAAAGTCTCCCCACCCCACCTACTTCCTTTTTGCAAGCTTCTGTAGTTTTTTTTATCACCTAGATTAAGCCCTTAGTCAAAAGAAATCCAGTAGGAATTTGGAGATAAGTCTGTGGCCCAAAGGACCTGATTTTTCTACCCTTGCTTCCTGGTTGGACAGAGAATGGCCTTGCTATTACCTATAGCCCAAAGGTTAAGAGGGCTTTCCCCAGGGACAGACTAGACACAAGCTGCCTCCTCCAAGTCCTTCTGGAAGCTGCCTTCATTGGACAAGAGACACATACCATGGAGGGCCATTTGAGCTAGCTTCATTCCTCTAGGATGCTAAACATCACAGCTGTCAGAAGGATGAGGGTGCTCAGAGCTGACTATGCCATACTCAGAGGCCACTGAGCTGTTCTGGGTGCCTGTAAGACTCTCCAGGGGGATACCTGAACTTAGAAGCATATAGATTCTGATTCCTGAGCTTAACACAAGGAGAGCTGCAGAGGACACGGCCTGTGAGGTTGTAAAGCTTCCAGCAATCAAGATGTCCACACAAGATTTGTCTTTTCAAATATGCTTGGTTTATTCACACAAACATTCCTTATAACTTCTTGCTGACATAAGAGTTAAATAGACATCTCATCAGGTGAGGGACATCAAGTGAGAAACGCTTCAGGGTTCCCCATGGCCAGTCTCCCATGAGGACGCTTCGGAAGCTTGCAGACTGAACCTGTATCTTCCATCAAGTCCTTCAGCTATGGTGGGCTGGGAGGATGGCACTGACGGAGGGTCAGGAGGTCTTTGGGAGCATAGGCCAATGGCTAGTGCTCACAGGCCAACCTGTGTGGGCCTAGCAACAGTGCAGGAAGTTCAATGGTCCCTGAGGCCAGGGTCCTACACAGAGTCTCAAGTCCTCTAGCAGATGGACAGCACAGGCTGGAGAAGCCATGTCTGGGCACACAGCAATGTGATCCTAGAGATAGCCTCCAAGTTAAATTTGTGTATCACTTCAGTGGGTGAAAGCTTGGTACTACCAGGGCTCACAACTTGGGGCTGGTTTACTTCATCAACACCACTTGGGCTTAGCTCCTTAGCATATCAAGGCCTGTTCTAGTCTAGGCTTTGGATCTGGGCTCTTCAGTGGTCTTCAGAGGCTTGCTTTTGAGAAACAGCTCTTACCAGAACTGCCCAGTGACAAGCTTAGGCATCAAGTTATTTCAAGTCACATAGAATAGCTTTTGAGTTACTTACTTAAGTAATGGTTACTTAGGTTCCTAGCAAGGGCCCAAGATGCCTTTGCTTAGTATTTGCTTAAAATTCCTAGATTAGTGGTCTACTGAAACTAAAAAAAAAAAAAAAGTAGTTCAAGAGATAAAGAATTACTTGTTGTGGTGGGGGGAGGCTGGAGAGAGGGCTCAGCAGTTAAGAGCATTGACTGCTCTTCCAGAGGACCCAGGCTCAACTCCCAGCACTCACAGGGTGGCTCACAATTGTCTATAACTCCAAGATCTGACACCCTTGCACGGATATAGATGCAGGCAAAATATCAATGCATGTAAACTAAAAATAATAAATAAATCATTGTTTCAAAAGAAGAGTAAAAGAATTACTTGTCAGGTTTCAAACCTGGGACAAACTGCTAACTGAGGTGCCCATTAACGTATCAAAGCAGATGGCTGGCCCTCAGGTTCTCTCAGCATCCCTCAGTCTCTACCTATTACAAGGTCCTCCTAGATGGCACATCCCGTGCCTACCCTAAACTCTTCAGCTCGTATGAGGCAGGGCTTCCCTTTTCCCAGTTCCTCTGGCTCCCATATAATTCAGTCATCTTGACTATCTGTTGCATGTGTGAATTTTATGGTGTTCTTTGGATCGCGGTTGCCAAGATCCTCTTTTTGCTATAGTTACTCTGTTTTACTACCAGTTGTTGTTAAATTCTTGCATATCAAGGAGTTGCAGAGACTAACTATGGAGCAGAGACTGAAGGAAGGGCACTCTAGTCTGATATAGCTGTCTCCTGAGAGGCTCTGACAGTACCTGACTAATACAGAAGTAGAGGCTCTCAGCCATCCATTGAACTGAGTACAGGGTCCCCAATGAAGGAGTTAGAGAAAGAATCAATGGAGTTGAAGGGTTTGCAGCCTCTGGGGACGAACAACAATATGGACTGACCAATGCCCTCAGAGCTCCCAGGGACTCAACCACCAACCAAGGACTATACATGGTGGGACTGATTGTTCTGGCAGCATGTGTATAGTAGAGGATTGCAAAGTCGGTCGTCAATGGGAAGAGAAGCCCTTGGCCCTGTGAAGGTTCTGTGCCCCACGATAAGTGGGAGAGGGTGGGGTGGCAAGCATGGGGAGGGAGGAGGCAACAGGGGTTTGTTCTTTTTGTTTTTGTTCATTAAAAAGAAAAAAATCTAAAAAAGAAATTCTTGCGTATCTAATTTACAAATTAAATTCTATCTAGAGTATTCATGTATGGGGAAACATAGTCCACCTTGGGAACTGGTGGACTCTGCTGGGACCTTGAAACATATCCTTCATGGATAAGGGGACTACTGAACACTGTTGGGACAACAGTGCAGTGTTGGTCTTATGACTCATAGAGAACTCTGAGCTTAATTCAGTAGCACTGAAGAGCCCTGGTGGGTTTTTAAGAGGCAGGTAGTAAGAAGAAAGAAAAAGACATTGTTAGGCCTCATACAGTGCATATGTCTAGAAATGAGCCTAAGGTTGGCAATAGAAGAATTTCAGGTGGTTAGTTAAAAGCCAGCATTCCTCAGGAACTTGGGAAACAGGTTCTTGTCCTACGGAGTCATTTTCCTAGCTTCTGGCAGAAGGGACATATGGCTTTCCACTGACAGATACCTGTGGTTACATATAAAAGTCTATACTGTCTCAGAATCCCTCCATCACTTCTCACAAGTATGCATTATACATTTCAGAGCCTCTACGCTAACATCCGGGCCCTTCCAACCTCTGTCTCTACCCTCGACCACCAACCCTGCTCCAGCTCACGGCTTCCAACACTGAGGCTATTCTGCCTCCTTACAACCCACTATTCTCTACTACTCCTGCTCTTGCTCTCTTGTATCTCTACCATCATCTCCCACTTTCTCTCTTCTCTCAAAGATAGTATAAGGGCTGAAGCTAATGTGTAAGCCCATTTGCCCAAGCACAGATACCCTCCTGGAATGGTGTTCATGTAAGGTAACAAGCCATGTGTTTTCACTTCAGTAAACAAGATTGTTTGCCCCAACCGCACAGGATGTGCTTGATCACATGGAGTCAGGAGGTGTGTAGGCAGAAAGTGCATCAAGATGTATGCTTGTCCCCAATTGGACAGAGCTGAGAAGTACCATGGCCCTCTGGCTTCTGCCTTTATGAGCACCTGACTGACTTTATTTGGCACCATTTTCTGGGAATCCTCGGTATGGACCTGCCCAGTGTCCATCTTCCTGGCCAGTACTGAATAAAACTTCCTTTAATTGGTCAACCATAGATTCGTTTTTTTCTTCAGTTTAACAATAGCCCTGGCCATGTCTGGTCTACTTCTTTCTCACTCTGGATTTTTCCAGATGATCTTGGATATTCTCTCTTTCTCTCTCTCATTCTCTCTCTCTCT
>JADRCC010573682.1:0-29446 GCA_019843855.1 Hylomyscus alleni | reverse complement strand
AACTTTCACGAAAATACATTGAGTTATCAATGCTAAGAATGAATTTTAATGTCAAAGACAGAATCTAATTAATCATCATGTTCAAATTCTTGTTAGTCATAGAACTTTATTACATTATACAAATTTCAAATTTAGAAACTGGGAAAGAAGTAAAAGATAGAGAGGAACTCCTGTAATCTTTATAAACTTAATGTCACCCAAAAATATATCTAATAAAATGAAAATACATACAGAAAATACTAAAAGGTTTTACAAGAGAAATAAATATTGCCAAAAGATCATTTTTAAAGAATATAAAGAGACTATTAGCCTTTATAAATAAAAAGTTATTGATGACTGAGTATTATATGAAAAGATGATAATCAGATATGCTTACAATGGACAGAATAATGATTATTTGGAAGCTTAGCAGTAGAGGACTCCCTAGTCTGGTCTCAGTGGGTGAAGACACATGTAACCCTTGGGAGACATGAGCACCAGTATATGTGTGTGTGTATGTGTGTGTGTGTGTGTGTGTGTGTGTGTGTGATACGTGAACTTGAATTATTAATAAGTGTGATATGTATTTATTTAACTTTAAATCAATATTTTCTCATTCTTTGAGTACAGTGAAAAAAATGAACAATAACTATTTTCTTATTCATATTACAGTAATTTTCATCTTAGCCAATAAATGTAAGTTGCTTTCTCAAACATCTTTAATGATGAATTTCAATTTCAGCTTTAAGGTTGTCATTACTTAAGACACAGTGGAGTCATGGAATTGTCTCCAGACTACTAAAAAGAGAACTATAATATGACTCAAACACATTGCTCATGTGTGTAGACACAAGGGAATCTATGCCAACACAACACAGCATGTCAGCACATCTAAATTTATTGAGTCATTAGTACCAGTAACCGTACCATACACAAGATATAACTGAATGGAGAAAATGTGGTAATCTGTAGTTTCACCATCCATACAGAAGAATAGAATCGTATCACATATAAAAAAGATAGACTTAGAAATCATCACAGTAACTGTAATAAACCATAAATTTAAAAAAATCATTTTTTTCTTTATTGGATATTTTTCTTTATTTACATTTACAACTGTTATCCCCTTTTCAGGTCTCCCCTCCGGAAATCCACTATCCCATACCTCCTCCCCGTGCTTATATGAGGGTGCTCACCCACCCACGTACTCCTACCTTCCTGTCCTGGCATTTTCCTACACTGGGGCATCAAATCCCCCAGGACCAAGGGCTTGTGCTCCCATTGATGCCCAATAAAGCCATCCTCTGCTACAAATGCAGCTGGAGACATGGCTCCCTCCATGTGTACTCTTTGGTTGGTGGTTTAGTCCCTGGGAGCTCCAGGAATTCTGACCTGTTGACACTGTTGCTCCCCCCAAGGTGATGCATAACCCCCTTAGCTCCTTCAGTCCCTTCTCTAACTCCTCCATCAGGGACCCTGCACTCATTCCAAAGGTTGGCTGCTAGCATCCTCCTCTGAATTTGTCAGGCTCTGGCAGAGCCTCTCAGTAGACAGCTATATCAGGCTCATATCAGCAAGCACTTCATGCCCTCCGCATAGCATCCTGGTTAGGTGACTGTGTATAGAATGGATGACCAGGTAGACAGTCTTTAAATGGCTTTTCCTACATTCTCTCATGGACACTTTGTCTCCATATTTCCTCCTATGAGTATTTTGTTCTGCCTTCTAAGAAGCACTGAAGCATCCACACTTTGATTTTCCTTCTTCTTGAGCTTCACATGGTCTGTGAATTGTATCTTGGGTATGCTGCACTTTTGGACTAATATCCACTTATCAGTCAGTGCATACCATGTGTGTTCTTTTGGGACTGGGTTACCTTACTCAGGATGATATTTTTGTAGTTCCATCCATTTGCCTGCAAATTTCATTGGGGAACAAAGCTAAAGAAAATTCTCAACTGGGGAAACTTGAATGACTGAGAAGCACCTAAAGTAATGTTCAATATCCTTAGTCATCAGGGAAAAGCAAATCAAAACAACCTTGAGATTCCATGTCACAACAGTCACAATGGCTGGGTTCAAAAACTCAGGTGACAGTAGGTGCTGGTGAGGATGTGGAGAAAGAGGAGCACTCCTCCATTGCTGGTGGGATTGCAACATTGTACAAACACTGTGGAAATCAGTCTGGCAATTCCTTAGAAAATTGAACATAGTACTACCTGAAAACTCAGCTATACCACTCCTGGGCATTTACACAGAAGGTGCTCCAACATTTAAAAAGGACACATACTCCACTATGTTCATAGCAGCCATATTTATAATAGCCAGAACCTGTAAACAAAGCAGATGTCACTCAACAGAGAAATGGATTGACAAAATGTAGTACATTTATTCAATGGACTACCACTCAACTATTAAAAACAATGACTTCATGAAAACATCAACTTTTATTAAAAGAAAAATAAAGAAATCTATTTAGACTTTCTTAAATATGTGGCATTTAATTCTTTAAAATAAATGAAAATAGAAGAGAGAGTTCAGGAAAAGAAATGGAACCACTGGACATCAGGTTTCAAAAGAACATCAAAAGTAAATATGAAGAAAATATCATATACATTCTTGAAAATTTAATAGTGAAACTTATTGGTGTGATTACTCTAACACAAACCAATAAATATCTACTAATTTTATAGTGGATTTGTCAATAAAAGATTGATGTCTCAGAAACAGCATGACTTCAGAAATTGTGATTTAAATATACATTGCTCTAAAGACTTAAGATATATCTTATCCTGTGATTATTTTGTAGTCAGACTTTTTGAAACTTCTCTTTCTAATATTATTATAACAACTCAGAATTACTTTTATAACAACACTATGAAAGGCACTAAAAGTAGACCAATAGTAGAGTTAATAAAATAAAATAACCTTTAAAAATTAACAGTCTTTTTAAATACTGAGGAATTATTTGCCCATAATTACAGTGAATAGGCTACTTAGAAACAAAGTGCCCTCAAGCACTAGATCTGGGCTTGTGTCTATTCTCCTAAGCTTATTTTCAGTAGAAATTATATTAATAGCAGAGTTGAAAAGAAACATGAAAATATATGAAAAGGGACATTTAAGAGACATTTTAATAAGAGACATGTAATGAACATCTTCTAATGATTTCAGTTTATTTTCATTATGAAATGAATAATACCATCAAATTTGGATATTAGATTAAATTTCATAAGAGCAAGAATATCGTTCTAAGGAAACAACAATCCATAAAAATACAGATAGTGATTCAAAGGAAAATGATTAATAGTAATTCCACAATTATTTTAATGATATTTTTATTTTTAATTATGATTACATCATTCTCTCCTTTCACATTTGTGCTCTAAGTCTTCCTATGAACTGCTCTTGCTCTATCTCAAATTCATGCCCTATCTTTAATTGTTACATATAAACATAACTATATATACATATGTATATACAGAAAATGCATATGTATTCCTAAAACAATTATAACTAGCTCAGTCTGAATAACCTGTGCTTGTATGATAGCAGAGGCTGACCACTTAGTATTACATAACCAGCTGGGTGGTTAACCATTTCTCCTGATCCAAGCATTCTTCTTTTTCCCATAGTTCTTTGGATGGATCTGGGGACATGTCAGATTTCCTTCCTCTATGTTAACAGTCCATTGAAATAATCACTGTTCAGGACTTGGTTAGGCAGCAATTATGTTGAGATTTTATGAGTATACCCTTCAAACATTTTTAGTACACATAGCCTGGAGCATATCAAAAGCCCGAACAGATAAACTAAACAAGGCAAACCTTCTTACTCTTCAGGGTTTAGAACAGTTCTGTCCCCCTTACACAAGGTTTCTTGAGCCTTAGGTGCTGTAGTTGTGTTCTAGATGTTTCAGTTGGGAATGCTCAACATGTGATGGCTTCTCTGAATTTTGAGCAGTTATAGTTTCTATAATTGTCTCCATCTATGCAAAGGGATGTTTCTTTGATGAAGGGGATAAGAATTATACTTATCAGAAACTACAAATACTTTATATTTTCTTTTTTCCTATCTTTTCCTTTAATTTTTTAAATTTATTTTTATTAAATATTTTCCTTATTTACATTTTAAATGATATCCCCTTTCCCAGTTTCCCCTCCAAAAAAAAAGCCACCTTTATTCCCTCCCCCCTTCCACTGCCCACCAACCCACCCTCTCCCAATTCCTAGCCCTGGCATTCCCCTACACTGGAGCACGGAAACTTTACAGGGCCAAGGACCTCTCCTCCCATTGATGACCAACTAGGCCATCCTCTGATACATATACTGCTGGAACCATGAATCCCTCCATGTGTACTCTTTGGTTAGTGGTTTAGTCCCTGAGAGTTCTGAGGGTACTAGTTGGTTCATAATGTTGTTCCTCCTAAGGGACTGCAAACCCCTTTAGCTCCTTGGGTCCTTTCTCTATTTCCTTCATTGGGGACCCTGGATCTCATGGATTGGCAGGATTAATATAGTAAAAATGGTCATTTTGCTGAAAGCAATCTACAGATTCAATGCAATTACCTTCAAAATTCCAACTCAATTTTTCAAAGAGTTGGAAAGAGCAATTTGCAAGTTCATCTGGAATAACAAAAAAACCTAGGATAGCGATAACTATTCTCAAAAATAAAAGAACTTTTGGTGGAATCACCATTCCTGACCTTAAGCGCTATAACTTTATATTTTCTTTGTCGTATTAAGAATACTTGCATTCAGATCTACAACTTTGAGATTTCTTATAGAATCAACTATATTAAAATGCATTTGAATATATCAACATTTCCTTTCTTGGAACAAGGAAATAATTAATGTAATATTAACAGTCCCATAGAGAAATTCTACTAGAGTTGATCCATGTTTACTGTCTCCATTTCAATGTTATATAAGTAAAAATAAATTTAAAAAATAAATGAGAATTTATTTAAACAATATTCTTTAAATACTTATCCTTTAAACAATAAAAAAGGGTTTCATTGTCATTAATCTCTCATTTTATAGTAGTTACTCTACTTCTTGGAACATGAATACAATGATATATATATATATTTTTTTTTTTCAAGACTGGGTTTCTCTGTGTAGCCCTGGCTATCCAGGGTGAACTTGAACTCAGAAATTTACCTTCCTCTGCCTCTGCCTCCCAAGTGCTGGGATTAAAGTGTGTGCCATCACTGTCTGGCTTGAAATAAAATACTTGATAATATGATACTTCTTGGTGTATGTGTGATTGTATGTTAAGGGTAAGCTTCGTGTCTTTTTTTATTGTTGTTAATGTCACCAAATTTTATGTTACTTCTGGTCAATTTATATGTCATTTATATGTCTCCTCAAGTCCTGTGCTAATTTAAGGTGATTTGGACTTGCTGTCATTGTTGATTTGAAGCATTTATCACTGTCCATTTTTATTCTTTTCTAGATACACATATCTTAATTTCCTCACATAAGTTATAACAACAGTATCTTTCACTGTTTTAAGGTATTGACACACTGATCACGGTTTCCATTTGACAGTACATTAAGCATTGATTACTATGGATAAATCTCTGTAATCAGGAGGTATAATATTGATTTTATTTGCTTACTTATTTTATCAAAATTGATTTTGTCTATTCAAGGTCCTCTGTAAAATCATATAAATGTTGGCATTAATTTTAATCTCTATAAAAAATAACTGATAATATTACTGAAAAGAATTATATTGATACTCTTAAATCTCTTAAAATAATAGACACATTTAGCAATCATTTTCTAAATATTAATTAATCTAACTCACAATTATAAAAAGATTATTTCTATATTATCTAATTTATTCAAAAGAAACTAACAGAATTATCTGATATATTTAATAATGTGCTATAGTTTATATTATATCTTTTTTCTTACCAATCATTTAAATTCATTCATATGAATTTTATTAATTTATTCAGTGATAAGGAAATATGTTTATCAAGGGAACTCCACCATATTTCCAAAACAGCATTTTACTACTGACTTTGATTATCATACAGAAGTTGAATGTAAGACCCTGTATCTGAAGATCATATGCACTTTTGATATGAGACAATGGAACTTGGAATAGGCCATAGAATCTAGTATTATATATGGAATACTAAGCAGATTTAGTAGGTTGTATCTCTCTCTCTTTCTCTCTCTCTCTGTCTCTCTCTCTCTCTCTTCTTTCTCTCACCTCCTGTGTGTGTGTGTGAGTGTGAAAATCACTAAAAAGAAAGAGTATCAAAGTTTCAGGGCGATCAATGGGAGGAATGGAAAATATTGAAGGTGGAGAGAATACTGATATAATTATACTTAATTTTATTACTTACATATATATGAAAGAAAAACATAATTTTCTTATTTACATTTGTAGTGTGCACTAGTTACCTTTCTATGACTATGATAAAATATAATCACCAAGGCAGCTTACATAAAGAAAGATTCACTTGGCTTAAGTTTCCAGAGGCAAAAGAGGCTATGATCATCACTGTGGAGAACTCTGACAGTAGACAGGCAACATGACTGGAAACTGAGAGCTCACATCTTAAATTGTAAGTGCGATACAGGGAACAAACTAGGAAAGACCTGTAGTTTTGAAATGTCAAAGCCTGCCCTCAGGAATATACTTCCTCCAGCAAAATCACACCTCCGAAACCTTCCCAGTGCCATCAACTAGAGAGTAAGTATTCAAACATTTGAGTCTATGGTGACATTCTCAAAAAACCATTCTTTTACTAGTTTATCATCTTTGCTGTCTAGAAACATATATTATTGTTGTATTCAATTCTATGTTGCATAACTTTGGTCAGTTTATCAGCTCTAAGGTACATGAAAAGTTATATTATCTGTGGATATATTTTCTTTTAATTTAGTTAAATTATTTCACTTTATGATATTTCATATAGAATTTTCAGTACAATATTGAGAAAAAGTACCTAGTATGAACAACCAAGTCATTTTTTCTCATTATAAAGAATAAGCCCTCATGTTGTTGCTATCGAATATAATAGTGTGGACTGTTTATATATGTTTTGTACTGTTTTGTGGGAATTGTCTTATACTTTAGTTTGTTATGAGACACTATTTATGCAGGATATTCAATATAGTTTCAGGCAGTTATAGCATTGATTGAGAGGATTATGTGATTTTGTTTTGTATTCTGTTAATGTAGCATATTATCCTGGCTGATTTATGCACATATAAACCCTGATTATTCAGTCACTTATGATTATGAAAAACCTGGGGTTTAACTCACTAAGGAACTCTGCAGTTGCTATACTAAGTCTGTGAAATAAATGATAAAGACTGTATCCAAACAGATTGGCAATTTAAAAATAATTTGACTATGTATTATTTCACATACCATTAAAATTATTCCCATTTGTTTCTCTATAATAAGGTAGTAATTACATAAAGTCTAAATTTCACTTCTATTGTAATGGTAAAAATGTAGTGCTAGAGAATATCTTCTTGCGATAATCATATCTCTTATAAAACTCAATTACTAAGAGAAAATGTTTACAGACATGAAAGGTACTTGTAAAAATGTTTAAAGCTGTAGTTACAATAATACTATTTAAAATTAACTTAGAAAAACAATTTCCCTCCATTTTCATTTCTAGTAAAAGGAAAAAGGCATAGGTTAGAAAATATAGTAAAACATTGCAAAAATGTTCTATTTTGTTACTGTAAAAGCAGTAGACATTTTATAGCATTCAGGAACTTGTTTGTCTTTTTATTTTTTTTTCCTTTGTGACACAAGACCTCACTATGTTGTGGGGATAATGTTAATATGCACTTTATGAAAATGTGTCTTTTCCCTTCCTTGATTGACTAAGGCACCTTCTACATACTCTATAAAAACTTCCATACCATTGTCTACCTGGGACTTTTTCCAGTTTCATCCTCTGAGACTGAAAAATTTGCCAAGGACTCATCTCCACATAAACCTGCTTTTTAATGATTAACTTGGTAGTATCAGGCTTATTTATTTGGTGGAGAAAATATCAGTTCTAGTAGTTAATGGTGTTGGAGAAAACAGAATAAAGGAGGCTCGATTTAAGGATTTCTTTTTCTTCCTCCTTTTACTCTTTCCTATCTAACAGCGGAAATGGAAGAGAAGGGATGAAAACCAAAAAGGGGGAATATGGAAAAGATATACAAAACAGAATACTGAATCTATGTTCAGACTAAAGAGCACTAACAAGTGTAATATTTTGTATATGATATGAATTTTGTGTATTTATATAAAATTAACTATATTTTGCTATAACATACTATATATATATGTTTCAACTCTAATTTTAGGTATTGTACCCATGCAAATCATTTATGAATATAAGATGAAGTTCTAGTCCTTTTGAAAACTACTATTATGAATTGTTCAGGATAATCAAGAACTGTAAGTTAGTAGTTAGACAATCCAAACTTGTGGTCATGTTAGATTCTGGTTTAGTTAATTACAAAATTAAGATTTATTTATTCTCCTGTAGATGATTTCAAAGTTAGACAGTAAATATCTAGAAACAAGGAATATACTATCAATAGATGGTCTTAAAAATCCTCAATAATCTACCAAATATGGCACTTGAATATGTTTTATTAACATAAGGATTTTTTATGACAATAAGACATGTCTGCTTCTGGCAGGCCCCACACACAACTTCAAAGAAGATGATGGGCATCGAAGAACCTCCATATGAACTTTACTTCAAATGAAGCAAATCTAGACATTGGGCAAAACATCTACCTTTGTTTGACTGTTACCAGAATGCTTTCCTAACAGTATTTTCTATTTTCTACTTCAACTTATACTTTATACTGTGTATACATATACTGCAACAGTAGGCTACAAGTGGATGCTCCAGTGTTGCAGAGAAATTTTGGAAGACTGTACAGGCACACAGAAACCTCTGTTATTTCTATAGTTTTGGAAGCTGCTTTCCCTGTACTTCCTGTTTCTCAGGTAATATTTATTCTCAGGTCACTGATGTCACCTCAGAACCCCGGAGACCCACTGAGCAGAGGAAGTTTGTTCACAAGGGACAGTGTTCAGTGATAGCTCCTGAAATGATGGCTCAGATTTCAGCCCATACCCCCCACAGCCGCCCCTGCTGGAGATGTGTGCTCTATCAGGCGATCAATGCCCCAAGCTCCCAGGATTCTAGCTGGACCCTACACACAGTCATCTGACCATAAGCCAGGTATGCCACGTCCCATACAAAAAAGGGGTGGTTTGCCCCCTCCTCACTCTCTTACTCTCTCACTCTCTTACTCTTACCCTCTCTTGCTCTTTGTTCCTCTATCTTACTCTCTCACTCTTACTCTTCCTCTCACCTCCCTCTCTTGTTCTCTCTCTTCTTGCTCTTTGTTCTTTTCTCTTGCTTTCTTCCTCTCCTTTCTCTCTCTCCTCTCCTTTCTTTCTCTCTACTTGACCAGCATATTTTCTCCTTCCTACAATAAAATAACTCATTTATACATTGCCTCCTTTTAACTAAGGTGCCGTACAGCAACAGGTTGACACCAGGGGAGAGAGAAAGACCCAGGTCTCAGCAGCAGGCCCCTGTCTTTGGTACAACAGTTGAATACTAGATAGTTATAGTCTCACAATTAAGTTTAAGTTGTTTTGATTTGCATTTCCCTAATGACTAAAGATGTTGAACATTTCTTTAGGTGCTTCTCAACCACTTGGTATTCCACCATTGAGAATTCTTTGTTTAGCTCTTTACCCCATTTTGGGGGGATATTCACATTTTTTATTAAATTAATTTATTTTCTACACTCCATAGTCCATTCCCCACCCCACATCCACCTTCTGACTGCTCCACATCCCATACCTCCTCCCCACTCCCTGTCTCCATGTGGAAGCCCCCACACCCTCACCACACCTGACCTCAAAACTCCCTGGGGCCTCCAGTCTCTTGAGGGTTAGGCACATCATCTCTGAATGAACACAGACCCCGAAGTCTTCTACTGTATATGTGTTGGGGGCCAAATATCAGCTTGTGTATGCTGTCTATTTGGTAATCCAGCATTTGGGAATATACCCAAAAGATGCACCACCAGGCCACAGGGCATGTGGCATAGCAGCCTTATTTGTGATAGTCAGAATCTGGAAACAACCTAGATGTCCCACAACAGAAGAATGGATACAGAAAATGGGGTTCATTTACACAGTGGAATACTACTCAGCTATTAAGAATGAGGACATCCAGAGTTTTAAAGGCAAATGGATGTATCTAGAAAATATCATCCTGAGTGAGGTAACTCAGACCAAAAAGACATGTGTGGTATATACTCACTAATAAGTTGATATTAGCCAAAAAAAAAAAGTAGAAATACCCAAGATCCAGTCCTCAGAAATCAAAAAGGTCAACAAGCTAAAGTGCCCAAATGAGGACGTCTCACTTCTACTTGGAAGAAAGAAGAAAGTAATCACAAGTGGGGAAGGAGGGAGGAACCTGGGAGGCAAAGTGGATGGGAGGGAGGAAATGGGGGAACAGAGGGGAATCTGATCTGGTATTGGGTGAGGGAAAAGGACTGAAGACCTGAGGGCCAGCAAAAAGAATGGAAACAGACAACCTCAGCAAATAGGAGGTTGGGGGAACCCTCTAGAATTTACCAGAGGCCTGGAAGGTAAGACACAATCAGTAATTTGTAGAGCCCATCCTTCAGCAGGAAGACCAGCAACCCCATTGTCACATCTCTGACCCATAATTGTTCCTGTCTGAAAGAATTACAGAGATGGAAATGTAGAGGAGCCTGAGGAAAAGAAGGTCTAGCAACGGGCCCAAAGTGGATACAGTTTAAGGGGAGGTTCCAAAGTCTGACACTATTACTGAGGCTATGGAGTGCTCACAAAAAGAGAACTATCAGGACTGCCCTCTGAAAGACCTAAGAAGCAGCTGAAAGAATCAGATGCAGATATTTGCACCCAACTAATGAACAGAAGCAACTGACCCCTGTTATTGAATCAGGAAAGGCTGAAAGAAGCTGGGAAGAATGACGATCCTATAGGAGGACCAGCAGTCTCAAGTAATGTCTACCCCTGAGATCTCTCAAACGCTGGAATACCAAACATACAGCATTACACCAGTTGTGTGGTTTAGGTATCAGAGTAATTGTGGCTTCATAGTATGAGGTATGTAGTATTCCTTCTATTTCTTTTTTATGGAGTAGTTTGAGGGAAATTGGTATCAGGTCTTCTTTGAAAGTCTGAGTGGTTGTACAAGTTTGCAATCCCACTAGTGGAGGAGTGTTCCTCTTTCTCCACATCCTCTCTAACATGTGTTCTCACCTGAGGTTTTGATCTTAGCCATTCTCATTGGTGCTAGGTGGAATCTCAGGGTCGTTTTGATTTCCACTTCTCTGATCACTAAGGCCTTTGAACATTTCTTTAGGTGCTTCTTAGCCATTCGAAATTCTTCAGTTGTGAATTCTTGGTTTAGTGCTATAATTAATTTTTCAATTGGGTCACTTGTTTTTTTTGGTGATTAACTTCTTGAGTTCTTCATATATTTTGGATATTGGCCTTCTATCAGATGTGGGGTTAGTGAAGATTTTTCCCAATCACCGATTTGTCTTATTGACTATGTCATTTGCCTTATGGAAGCTTTCCAATTTCATGAGGTCCCATTTTTCAATTCTTGATCTTAGGGTGTGAGCCATTGGACTTCTGTTTAGGAAGTTTCCTCCTGTGTCAAAGCTCTTTCCCACTTTCTCTTCTATTAGATTCAGCGTATCAGGTTTTATGTTGAGGTCCTTGATCCACTTGGAATTGACCTTCATGCAAGGTGACAAATAGGGGCTTATTTTCATTTTTCTTCATACAGACAACCAGTTAGACCAACACCATTTATTGAAGATACTCTTTTTTTCCATTGTATATTTTTGATGTCTTTGTCAAAGATCAAGTGACCATTAAGTGTGTGGTTTTATTTCTGGATCTTCAATTCTATTCCAATGAGCAGCGTGTCTGTCTCTGTACAAATATCATGACATTTTTATCACTATTGCTCTGTAGCAAAGCTTGAGGTCAGGGGTAGTGATTCCCTTAGTTGTTCTTTTATTGTTAAGAATCGTTTTCACTATTCTGGGTTTTTTGCCTTTACAGATGAATTTGAGAATTGCTCTTTCCATGTCTTTGAAGAATTGTGTTGGGATTTTGATGTGGATTGCACTGAATCTATAGATTGCCTTTGGTAGGATGGCCATTGTTACTATGTTAATTATGCCAGCCCTTGAGCATGAGAGATCTCCCCATTTTCTGAGAACTTCTTTGATTTTTTTTCTTGAGAGTCTTGAAGTTATTGGCATACAGGTCTTTCACTTGTTTGGTTAGAATTACCCCAAAGATATTTTATATTATTTGTGGCTATTGTGAAGGGAGTTGTTTCCCTAATTTCTTTCTCAGCCTGTTTATTCTTTGTATAAAGGAAGGCTACTGATTTATTTGAGTTAATTTTATATCTGGCCACTTTCTGAAGTTGTTTATCAGCTGGAGAAGTTCTGTGGTAGAATTTTTGGTGTCACTTTTATATACTATCGTATCATCTGCAAATAGGGATACCTTTATTTCTTCTGGCTCTGGGCTCTTTTTGGTTGGGAGGTTTTTAAAGACTTCTATTTCCTTGTGAGATATGGGTCTGCTTAGATAGTTTACCTGTTCTTGATTTAACTTTGGTATGTGACATCTGCCTAAAAAAACCATCAATTTTATCTAGATTTTCCACTTTTATTGAGTAAAGATTTTTATAGTAGGATCTGATATTTTGAATTTCCTCCATTTCTGTTGTTATGTCTCCCTTTTTGTTTCTGACCTTATTAATTTTGATACTGCTTCTTGGCCCTTTAGTTAATTTGTCTAGGGGTTTATCTATCTTGTTGATTCTCTCAAAGAACCAGCTTTTGACTTTGCTGATTCTTTGTATTGTTTTCTTTGTTTCTATTAGGTTGATTTAGGCCCTGACTTTGACTATTTCCTGCCTTCTACTCCTCATGGGTGAGTTTGCTTCTTTTTTTCTTTTTTCTAGAGCTCTCAGGTGTGCTGATAAGTTGTGAGTGTAAGATCTCTCCAGTTCCTTTACCAGGGCACTTAGAGCTATGATATTTCTTCTTAACTCTGCTTTTATTGTGTCCCATAAGTTTGGGTATGATGTATCAACATTTTCATTAAATTTCAGGAATTTATTTCTTTATTTCTTTATTAATTTCTTTCTTTATTTCTTCCCTGACAAAGTTATCATTGAGTAAAGAGTTGTACAGTTTCCAAGTGTATGTGGGTTTCCTATAGTTTTTGCTGTTATTGAAAACCAGTCTTAGGCCATAGTGATCTGATAGGATGCATGGTATAACTGTTGAGGGATGTTTTGTGACCAATTATATGGTCAGTTTTGGAGAAGGTACCATGAGGTGCTGAGAAGAATGTGTCTTCTTTTGTTTTAGGGTGAACTATTCTGTACATATCTGTTAAATCCATTTGGTTCATAACCTCTCTTAGTTTCACTGTGTCTCTATTTAGTTTCTGTTTCAATGACCTGTCCATTGGTGAGAGTAGGGTGTTACTCACACTATTATTGTGTGATGTTCAGTGTATGTTTTGAGTTTTAGTAAAGTTTCTTTTATGAATTTGGGTCCTCTTGTATTTGTGGCATAGATGTTCAGAATTAGAAATTTCTCTTGGTGGGTTTCCCTCTTGATGAATATGAAGTGTCCTTCTTCATCTCGTTTGATAACTTTTAGTTGTAAGTCTAATTTATTGGATATTAGGATGGCAACTCCAGCTTGTTTCCTGGAGCCATTTGCTTGGAAGAACTTTTTCCATCCTTTTACTCTAAGATAGTGTCTGTCTTTGTTTTGTTTCTTGTATGCAGCAAAATGCTGAATCTTGTTTGCTTATTCAGTCTGCTAGCTTATGTCTTTTTATAGATGAGTTGAGTCCATTAATATTTAGAAATATTAAAGGGAGATGACTGTTGGTTCCTGATATGTTTGTTTTTGTACGTGGCTTTATGCGTTTATGGTTCTCTCCTTTTGGCTTTGT
Source organism: Hylomyscus alleni (assembly GCA_019843855.1). Classification (NCBI taxonomy): domain Eukaryota; kingdom Metazoa; phylum Chordata; class Mammalia; order Rodentia; family Muridae; genus Hylomyscus; species Hylomyscus alleni. Next base: position 15,392 of record JADRCC010573682.1, on the reverse strand, counting down.
CATGAGATGCTTAATATATCTCTTTTGTCCTTTCTTTGGATTCTCTCTTCTATCTCTTGTATTATGTTGGTAATATTTAAATCTGTAATTCCTGACCTCTTTCCTAAGTTTTCCATTTCCAGTTTTGTTGCAGCATTTTCTCTGTCCAGTCACATTAGGGCAGTGACAGGCCTGTGATTGGACAGGAATAGAGAGGGGGAGCTAGAAGTCGAGGAGGGAAAAGGGCAGGAGCAGGAAGGTAGCAGATAAAGAATCATCATGGAGGCGGGTGAAGATGACGATCCTGACCCCGCGTGGTTTTAATCAGCCACAGTTAGCTAAAGATCTTACAAGGTTAAAATAATTGGGTTAAACACTGTCTCTACCATTTGGCTCTGAAATTATTGTGTTGGCATCTTGTAAATTGTGGTCTTATTATTATATAAACCTGATTGGATAATTAAGTCTTAAGAGTCATGCTTTTACTGGGAACGAGGCGCTAGATACTGATTATGGGGGTGTGTAAAACGTTGTATGTAAGCGAGATGCTCTTGCTAGCTGGGAGAAAATAGCAAGAGCTATTTAATAGCTCTTGGTAAAAGGGACATAGCAAGAGATACATAGTGTCGTGGCTGGCCCATACCAGCATCAGAATGTGGTCCGGTGGGAAAGAGAGTTTGCGGGGTGGACTCATTTTTAATATTTCCCGCAACAGAGTTTTGCCTCCATTTGTGTTTTCTTTATTCTTTCTACTTCCACTTTTAAGTCTTGGATCACTTTATTCAATTCCTTCACCTGTTTACCTGTGTTTTACTGGTTTTTTTTTTTCAGTGAGTTTTTTATATCCTCCTTAAAGGACTCTATTATTTTCATGAGATGGGATTTTTAGGACAGAGTCCTGATTTCAGATATTTTGGTGTATTCAGGGCTTGCTGTATTGGGAAAACTGGGTTTTGATGATGCCCATCTATCTTGGCTTGTGTTTCTTGTGGTCTTTCTTGAACTTGCCTTTGCCATCTGGATATCCCTGGTGTTTGTTGATCTGGGTGACTGTCTGGAGTCTGCCTTTTTTGTCTCTAGGTTGCTTCTGGTCTCCTGGTAGGCCTGTAGCCCTGGCTGTATCAGATCACCTGTGGATCTTCCAACTGGGGCTCTTCACAGGGGCAGAGAAGCTGCTGATCTATTGCCCTGGCTGCAGTAGATTCTCTGGGAAGCTTTCAGACGGTTGGTCTTCTGTGGAGCAGTCAATCTGTTGCACAACTGCCCTGAGTGCAGCCTATCCTCAGCTGCTCTGAGAGCAGTGTATCCTGACCTGCTCTGAGTGCGGCGGGTCCTCTAGGATGGATTGAGATATGGAGTCTTCACCAGAACAGATCAACTAGATGTCTGCCCCAGCAGCAAGGACCGTGCAGAAGGGGTGGAAGAGAAGGAACGGGAGTGGTGTTTGGGAGGGTGGAGATTTTGTTAGGTAATGCTTTCAGAGTGTACCAGGCTCCCAGCAGCAGCTCGGGAACTTAGGGGGTGTGGTGTGGTGGGGAGTTATTATCAACTGCTCTGAGTGCGGGGGGTCCTCTACGATCGATCTGGATATGGAGTCTTCACAAGAACAGACCAACTTGGAGTCTGCCCCAGCAGCAAGGACCGGGTGGCTTCATAATTGTTCTTATTTTATACATTTTATTGATGTTAGAGAAGGAGTCTTTTATTGGACTAAAATGGGAGATGTAAGGATAAAGTTTATATCTAGTATGTGAGGATGTGCCTCTGCACTTCCTTGCCTATCTAAGGCACCTTCTAATTGGCTTACATAAAAACCAATGGCCTATATCAAAAAGTAGAATTGAAGATAGAACATCCAGCAGAGAGAAGAATTCTGGGAGTCAGATGCGGAAAGATTTGTTACCAAGTTTCAGAGGATGTTTGATGTATATAACTGAGGAGAAGTAACCAGCCATGTGGCAGACATGTTATAGTATAAACAAGATAATATATTTGCAAGCTAGTTAGGAACAAGCCTAGCTTAAAGCCTAGACATTAATTCATAAATAAATAAGCCTCTGTGTAATTTGACAACTGAGGCAAACATAGCAAAGCTCATATAGCTCTGGCTTTCCCAGAAATTACTATCTAGACCAGGCTGGCCTCAAGATCAGAGATTAACCTCCCTCTTGCCTAAGTGTTGGGTCTAAAGTCACGTACCACCAAACTCTGTTGAAATTAAATTTTCTACTTGAATGAAAGTATTGTAATTGGTGAGTGAAAATTATATATGTCTTCAACTACTTGATAAGTCTATTATATAAGTAAAATATAAAGAGTACTAAAAGTCAATAGAAATGCTATTTTGCTAAATGTTTGAGTATTTGTACATTATTTGCAGATGAAAGTCTGTAATATTTTTGAAATCACCCTCCCTTTTTTGTAACTAAGGTTTTCTAAAATTGTGAAAGACTTCCAATTTTTTTCCTTTGTACAGCTCAAAAAAATATTTAAAAATTTGAATTTCTCACTGTGCATGCAGCCTACTACAATTTCATGACCATATTGCCTTAAGTATCAGCTAAAGTTCAGTCTAGGTATGTGCCATGAACAGATGCTAAATATATCTGAGGATCATGTTGTCGTCACTATAAAATATTCAAACCATGTCAAGTCTATATAAGATAACATTAGGAAATTTAATTAAAACTCAAAGTTTATCCTATATTGAAATTGCACTGCATTTTCAGCAATAATTTACTTATTTGAATTCATAGAAGTTACTAGTTTCCCTTCCATGGCAGTTTGAATATGATTGGTCAATGGAAAGTGGCACTATTAAGAGGTATAGCCTTGCTGGAATAGGGGTTTCTTTGTTGGAAGAAGTATGTCACTCTGTAGGTAGGCCTTGGAAAGCTGCTATGCTCAAGTTCTGCCCAGTAAGAAAGAGAGCCTCCTCCTGGCTGCCTATAAAAGAAAATCTCCTCCTAACTGCATTTTGTTGAAGACTTAGAATTTTAGGCTCTTCTAGTACCATGTCATTCTTCCTGCTATGATGATGGTGAACTAGTCTTCTGAAACAATACATAATCCACAACTAAGTGTTTTCTTCATAACCAACCTGATTAATGGTATTTCCCTACAGCAATAAAAGCTTAACTGAGAGAAAAGTCGGTACCAGAAGTGGGATATTGATGTGATAGTCCTGACCATGATTTTATTTGAAAGAACGTGGATTTGGGGACTTTGGATTTGGAGAGCAGTATAATGCGTTAAGTGGGGCTTAGTGGGCCATACTAGAAGAAAAATGGAAGAGAGTTGTATTGATGCTGATTTGAACTCTGTTAGAAGAATTTTAATATTGCCTAGAGAGTAATCTTGTGAAGTTTTGGTGAAGACCATGCCTGCTTTTTGCCCTCTTCTGGGGAGTCCTCCTGAAGCTAAAGTGAAGAGGTTCAGATGATTGCATTGAAAAAGGAAGTCTCAAAGCAGTCTAGCATTGACTCTCTCCTGTGAGTCATTCTTCTTTTTTTAGGATTTATTTTATTTATTTTATGTATATGAGCGCTGTAGCTGCCCTTAGACACACACACAAGAAGAGGGCATTGGATCCTATTACAGATGGTTGTGAGCCACCATGTGATTTCTGGGAATTGAACTCAGGACTTCTGGAAGAGTAGTCAGTGCTTTTAACAGCTGAGCTATTTCTCCAGCACCCTCCTTCCTCATGAGTCATTTCAATAAAGAATCTTTTGATCAGACTTAGCAAGCCTAGAAAGCAAAAACACAAAATATATGGGTGAAAGAGTTAAGGGGAACCAAGAAGTGAATGGCTGAATCCTGTGGTCAAGGATATTAAATGGAACTAAGAGAGTAGTGACACAAGGCAAGATCCCACCAAGCTAACTTATTATTTATGTATTTGCAATTGAACAAGAGATAGTTTGCCATTGCAGGAATTATTATGTCCTCCTTATTGTTGTCTTGTGGACTTTTAATCTTGAATGAATTATAATCCAGAAATGGAAGGCATACCTGTAATCCAGCCCTTGATGATGAAAAACACATGGTTTTAATGTGTACCTTGAGGAATACTTGTCATGAAAAGTTTAAGTCCAGGCATGGACATACCTTTATTACCAGGAGACAGAGGCAAGCAGATCTCTGAGTTCAAGGCTAGTTTGGTACAGAGAAAGTTATAGGTAAAGAACAGCTTAGCTCCAGGCATGGTAGTACATAACTTTTTACCCAGTACTCAGAATACAGAGGCATGCAGAACCCTGAGTTCAAGTTCAATCTATAGAACAAGTTTTAAAACAGCCAAGCTAGGTAGTGAAATAGTTGGAAAACAGAAAGCTGACAATGATGTCATAGAAGGCCATATTTAAGCCACAACAAGGAGCAGAACTCCTCAGCTTTGACCATGCACCTTTGGCTTTAGAGTCAAGAATAGAAAGTGTCTGGGACAATTGATGCTGATTAAGTGGAGGTAAGAAATTATTGGTGATTATGAAGAGTCTAGAATCACTGAGGAGAAATCTTCTGGAAAGTGTTTTCTGAGAGTTCAAAGAAGCTATATTCAAGAGATATACAAGGTTGTACCTCAAGATGTCAGTGGACTTGGTTATCTGTAAGAATCTCCAAGATGGTATAGATTTTAAAGACATGAAATTTTCATAAAGATCATTTGAGGCATGGCATTGTGAGAGGACAGGATAGGCCATTGGTGAAGGTGTATCTTCAATTGCAGTTCATGGCCCAGGCCTCAAGGGGTCATGCAAAGAATTTGAGGCTTGGCAACATGAAGAGAGCCTATGAGTGGTTGTTGTTGAAGCCTAATTGTAGCAGAAGACCCCACATATTGGATATAACAGTACCATGGGATCACAACTAAGAACAGTAGTAGCAGTAGAGTGGAGTGGAGTCACACAGAATCTAGAATGCTATAGATGGTAGAACTGGAAAAGTGACCCAAGACTTTTGCCAAAGCCCAGAAGATCATGTATGGATCCCACACACTGGAATGAGAAGCTGTGAAGTTAAGTTGCCTTGGAGACCTCAGGATGTTAGAGACGCCACAACTGTACAATACCTGCCAAGAAAAGCTGCTAGAGGGAGTGGGACCACCCCAAGAGACAGAACTGTTTTGCAGTCAAGAAAGCTTAAAGGTGTTAGATATGAAATGTGTTATATGGAGATGCAGTGTTTGGAGTTTTCCCCTGGTTGATTTTCTGTCCAATATTCTCACTATGACATTTTGAAATGGGAGTTTATATTTTGTGATCTTGGAAGTATGTGATGTTCAATTTGATTTTGATTTTACATGGAATCATAATTAAGGGATTGCATGAATTTCGAAAGAGACTTCAAACTTTGGACTTTTAACACTGTTGAAACTGCTATATACTATGGGGATTTTTGAAGTTGGGCTAAATGTATTTTTGCATTATACTATAGCCAGCTAGCTATGGCCCACATAGACTCACATGTCTGAATAAGACTATGGAGGCCAGTGAATAGACTGTGGTGTTTTGAATACTTTTGGTTCATGGAAAGTGGCAGTATTAGGACTTGTGGCCTTGTTGGAATAGGTGTTCCCCTGTTGAATGAAGTTTGTCACTGTGTATGTAGAGCTTGGAGGGCTCCTATGCTTAAACTCTACCCAGTTTGGAAGAGAGTATTATCCTGACTCCCTGTGGAAGACTGAATCCTGGCTACCTTTCCATCAAAATGTAGAATTCTAAGCCCTCCTGCAAATTCCCATGCTTTCTGCCATGAGGATAGTAGATAGAATCTCAGAAGCTACAAGGCAGCCCAATTAAATGTTTTAATTTATATGAGTTGGCATGGCCATGGTGTTTCCTCACTGCAATGAGACACTAATATGCCTTCCATAATGTTAATCTTAAAAACAATGATAATTTTGGAAAACCAGCAGTCTCAACTAACCTGGACCCCCAAGATCCCTCAAACACTAATCCACCAGTTAGGCAGCGTACACCAACTGATATGAGGCCCCTGATAGCAATGAACAAAATGATAATTTTATTACTTACTAGCTAGCTTGTCTCTGAGATATCAGTATTCATAAAAGACTTTTTAAAAACTTTTAATTAATATTAAACAAATTTTGAATGAAAGTGTTCAGCTATTGATCTGTTATTCCTTACAATTTTAAAGACAAATAGCTATGAGCAAAGATCAAGATATATAGTACATTAGAAACCAAGGAGACAAAATGGAAAACACTACTTTTCCCCTTGATGTCTTTATTAATAAAATGAAAGATTTTATTAATAAAGTAATTATTTCTTTTATAATATGTTGCCTTTTACTATCTAAAGAAACTGACAACATGAACCCATTGTTAAAGGGAAGTTGACCATTGCTAAAAAACCACAGAATACACAGTAACAGTATAATTCTGATTTCACCCACAGGTTTGTCGAATAAGTAAGACCAATGAAAACAAAACTCCCCTTACCGATACGCTGTGTCACTTGTTTCTTTAAAGTAGAGGAACATATAGTGATCTGTCTAGGTCATATCATTTCACTCAAACATCCATTCCATCTTCATATCATATTTCCAATGAATCACAAAATATGTCATACCTGGATTACATGAACAAAAAAAAAAAAGCCCATCTCACATAACTTTTGACAAATAGGTTTTAAAAGGCATGATGCTTAGCAGCTCCAGAACATTGTCCAAAAAAAAGCCCTCAGTGCTTATTATTAAGTCTGTGGACACATATGATGAAAGGGAGTGTGCATAATTACTCCTGAACTAAAGACTTTACTATAGCATGGAGGTCCTACCTCACGCATTTCCATGCTTGTGAGCAATTTAAGTGCCAGAAGGGTTTCAAAGACACATTAGCACCAATTGAAAGGATCAAAATACCCATGGGAGGAGATACAGAGACAGTTTGAAGCAGAAATTGAAGGAAAGGCCTTCCAGTGATTGTCCCACCTATGGATCCATTCCATATACAGTTTCCAAACTCAGACACTATTGTGGATGCGAACAAGTGCTGGCTGACAGGAGCCTGATATAGCTGTCTCCCGAGAGGCTCTGCCAGTGCCTGACAGCCATCCATTGGATTGAGCACAGGGTCCCCAATGTAGGAGCTAGAGAAGGGACCCAAGGAGCTAAAGGGGTTTGCATCCCCATAGGAGGAACAACAATATGAACTAATTAGTACCCCCAGAGCTCCCAGGGACTAAATCACCAACTAAAGAGTACACATGGAAGGACTCAAGGCTCCAGCTGCATATGTAGCAGAGAATGGACTTGTCAGACATCAGTGAAAGGAGAGACCCTTGGTCTTGTAAAAGGCTCAATGCCCCAGTGCAGGGCAATGCCAGAACGGGGAAGAAGTGGGTGGGTTAGTGAGCAGGGAGAGCAGAGAGTGCAATGGGATAGGGGGGCTTTCGGGGGGGAAATGAGAAGAAAAGGGGATAAAATTTGAAGTGTAAATAAAGAAAATATCTAATAATAATAATAAAAGATGATTGATTTTAAAAAAAGAAAGGAGGGAATGAGTCATTGAGAAGAGAACTTACACTCCAGAGTATAATACTAATATATGAATATTCTGTACCCTAGAGTAAAACCAAGCTAAAGCAAAAGTATTCTAACGGCACTGTATTCTAACGTAACAGGAATTCTATATTAAATCTTCCACATCTCTATCTGAAATGCTTCTCCTTGGGTGGGTAAACATTAGGTGAAGGCACTTGTTACAGTGCCTGCTGACCTGAGGGATTTACATCCTTGGACTCACATGGTAGAAGGAAAGAACTTTGGCCTAGCTTGTCTACTGGTATTCATATTCATTAGTGCATTGGAGTAGGCCCTACCCCCATGCACTAATATATGTAAAATAAAATGTCTTCTTTGATATTTTTACGTACTACAAAAATGTCACCTAGCTCAGCCTTCATTGACAAGACTATTTGCTTAATTTTTCTCAATTTTATAAGTAATGAGTGCCATGTTAACATATCTCTTTATCTCAAAACCCAGCTCACACATGTTGAATCATCATTCCCATTATCCAAGTAAGAGGAAGATTATTATAGTTAATGCTTAAAAAATATTTACTCAGAAGTAGTTTATCACCATAGGTTAAAAATTTGACATTCAGATATACCTTCCTCTAATCTAGGTTACACTTTTTCTAAAAGCATTTGTTTCTTTGCATAAAAATTAGTTTTGGTGCTGGTGGTAAAGTTGAAACTTCCAGGGAAACTTATTAAAGGAGAGAAAATGACTCCTCTGCTTCACAGAGATTCATAAGAGCTATCAGATGCTATGAGTTAGTTCACCACCTGTGCACACTTCCTGGGAAGTCTTTATTATGATTCTTGAATTTGTTTGTTTGTTTGTTTGTTATATTTTGAATGTTTTACATTTTTATTTTATATCAACTCTTTCTATTTTATGTTACATTCAATATATTTTAAATACAAAATATGTAAACTAATTTGTGATCTTATAAAACTCTCCTTGACATTATTAAAATCAGTATATATTTTTCTATAATCACATAGACATACTGTATGCCCTTTGGTTGACTGTAAGACTTTTAGAGACAGAAGAATGACTAGTAAGTTCTAAAAAGCATTCAATTTAAAATAAAGGGATATATTAATAATATATATTATTTTATATTCTAATGTAGAAACATTCATTTTTAATTTAATAACTTCAAAAGGATGAATCAAAAATTACACTTTAAGAATATACCATAATATTGCTGTAGTTGATTAATCTACTAGATTAGATTAGATTAGATTAGATTAGATTAGATTAGATTAGTGGTGCAAGTTCCTCATTACCCACCCCAGTGCTCTGGATTCTCAAATAAAGACACACACATGCAGCCTTATATTTAGTAATACATAATCAACTCAATGATTGGGCCACTCCCAAATTTCCATATTGCTAAAGCCTTCCCTCTGATACTCCCAAATTATATTATTACTAATTATAATCTATAAAATCTAAATTCCATCTTTGGTACCCTAGACCCAATACTTCCCGCCCCCAGCCCCCAGCCCCAGTGCACTATGCTTCCCTGGCTCTTACAAGATTCTAGGCTTTCTCTTCTGGAATCTCAAGCTTGCATCTCCTGCTTTTTCTGGCACTGAGATTCTGATTTCTTCCCCTCTTGCATTTCTTACCTGGGAATCCTAAAAGTCTGGTTTCTTTCTCCCTGCCCTGACATTAGCTGCCAACAACTTTTTTACCCATCAAAGCAAACTGGGGGCAGAGTCCCTCAGTACCTTACATGCAGATACGTGAATTCCCCTGTAATTTTGAGAACCCAATTAACATAATAGAAGCAATAAGCCAAATCCACAATACCACAATGTCAAAATTACTTCGAATCAATATTTTATGAATAATGCTTCTTTTATATATATACTGTTATAATAATAACTATATGGAATATAATATAACATTTACTGTCTTTTCAAACAATATTTTGTATATGTGAGGACACAGGCACCACAGCTCATGTGAACATCAGGAAACAACCTTTGGGAGTAATGTTTTGGTTCCTGCCATATGGATACTAAGGATTGAAGTCAAATTATTTGATAGAGCAAGCAGCTTTAACTACCAAGCACAAGAATTATAAATTTATTTATAATCAATAAATAAAACTGGATTACAATCAAGTCGCAGAAAATAAAATTTATTTTCATTGATATCTTTATGAATTGACTTTATATTGTAGTTAATCACACAAATTTCAAGCAAAGAAGGCATGTTTTAAACCCAAGTAATGGCAATTACTAATTAAATAATCTTGAGCAAATCACTTAACCTTCCTATTCCTTAGTTTCCTCATGTAAACAACAGAAACAGCCTTAAAGGGATTTCTGGAGATTAAATGATTTCTGTGTTGTCCACATAACAAGCATTAAATAAGTGCTGGTTAAATATTCCTTCATTTATCATGAGATCTGAAACAATGCTTAATAAGCCTTTGGAAGAGAGTTAGACATATAAGCAAACATACTCACAAAAGAATGTTTAACAAATAGCATGACATCCACAAAATGCTTCTTACTTAGTCATTTGGTTCTTCAGTCATTCACAATTAGCACTATAAAATGTATTTTAACGTAAATTCTTAAGTAAATAATAGCAGGAGTCATGACTATGACGGATAGCAAAATAATTATAAGATTTTGCATTATTGATACAATCAAAAGGTTCATAATTATTTTGTTGTTGCATTTTTAAACCTCACATTCGATCCCCAACAAACTATATTATTCTTACTGTTACAGGGACAACCTTGTTTCCATGATATTCATGGCACTTATCAAAGCTTTCTCCATAGGTCATTTATGTTGAAACTTAAAAGTATTTGTGTACATCTCTTTTTTTTTTTTCACAAAATTTTAACAGGTAGGATTTTTTGTATGTTTATTTTGTTTTGTTTTATTTTGTTTTGTTTTGTTTTGTTTTGTTTTGTTTTGTTTTTACTTTCTTAAACCTGGATACAACAGAAAGAAAAACCTAAGGCAAGTACTTTCTTAGGGCAGATGATTTGCTTCGATTGAGATGCTAACTGCATTGCAAAGCAGCTTTCTTTATTTCCTCTCGGTGGACTTGTACAAAGAAAAATTAACAGATGTTTAGGGAAATACATAAACAGTTCACATTGGCATAAGTATGAGGCTACAACAAAAATAATTGTTGCTACTTTAGAAATCATGTAGCTATACAATTTCCTAATTCTGTGGAGAGTTTTCTAAGTTGCATAGTTGATGTCAGGTTCTTTTCTAGATGCATCTCTGCTTCTAGGTATATTAACTTAGAAATAGGAAGAACAAGTATTTGGGGGATTTAAAGAAATGGAAGAAATATATTTAGGTCCATGTTTTGTCTTTAACAAATTCAGTACCCTAATCATTTCTATAAGAATCAGAGTCTACAAATATATAGAAAAAATCCTCTGGATTGTTGTAAAATGTACATTAATTATTAGGAACATGATTTTAAAATTAAACGTTAATACATTTTTCAATGTTTAAGAAAATAATTGCTGTAGATAATAAATAATTGGCAGGGATCATTACCAGACGAGGTGCTAATACTATGGAAATAAGATAAATAACCACTTGACAAAGACAGTAAAATTATGATTTTATCTTACTATATTATAAATATCCTAGTGACTAAGAATATTTTGTAAACAGCTGAACCCTTTATTCTGTGTTTATTTGATAAATTTATTTTGATATCCTTTGTTGATGTTTCAATTATGTTATGTTTCAATTCACTTTGTTACTTGGCTGAGTTATTTTTGTATTTCATGTATGAATTTCTTATGTGGAATAAATGGTTTGACAATTATTTCTTTTTCACTGTATGGTCTCTACTCACATTTAAAAGTGTCTCATTTCTCTTATGTTTTCTTATATGTGTTTAAATCTCAGGCCATGATCATTAGTATCAAAAGTTTAAATAATTGAAAAGAACATAAATGAAAAACTGTGTACTTAAAAATGAGTATAGTCATTCCACAATGCATTATGAAGTTTAATTTTAAAAAAAACTCTAAGCACAGCTAACACATGATTCACCAACCCTCCCACTGTTAACATATCAAAAAGAAACTGAAATCAATATCTCAAGTGTGTATGTGAAACTAGGCATGTTGCTGCAGATCTTAATGTCAGTATTTAGAAAACAGAAGCAGAAAAAATAATGTTTGTTTGTGGCCAGCTTAGACTTGTGTCAAGACCTTGTCTCAAAGCAAGGGGCAGCAAATAGCATACCCTTACATACCCATAAACACAGCACAAGTGACAATGTTCACACCCATAAAATCATACTAACAAGAAGGAAATGCTATTTGTGACCTGAAGGACATTTTATGAAATAATATTTCATTATAAAAAAAGTAACATTGTTTATCTGTGATAAACAATAAATAACTCCAGAACTCAGAGTTCAGTGATAGAACACTTGTCCAGCATTCTCTCTGTGTACTTTGGTTGGCACTCTTTTCTCTAGCAGAAAGAAAACAAAGGTAGCATATTTTAAGGCAGTTAAAGAGCAATTTCAAATGCATCACTATGAAAAAGGTAAATAATTTAAAAGATGGGTATATGAATTACTTTCATTTAACCATTCCACATTAAACACATATTTAAAGACAATAGCATACTCTATAAATGTAGAGAATTGTGATTTTGGATAAAATAAAAATAAAAATGTGATGATATTTGTTTATATCTGTAATTTATAATTTACAATATTATAGCATAATAGTTATATATAATATTATATAATCTTCAATATAAAACTGTATCCATGTTGGCAGATAGAACTACCCATTCTAGTATTGAATGATTTGAAAAATTTAAAATCATTTTTCTCTTTCATATAACTCTAAGCTGTTTTTCACTCAGTTATTCATGGGCACAGGTAACACCATGTTCCACTGTTAGTTTCTAATATTTTGAATTACATTCTATTTAGGTGAAGGAGGATGTGTAACGAAGACACTTAGAGGATTATGGAACACTATTAAAGTGGTGCTCATTCCTTCTACTATATGACAATCAGTACTCTCCAAAATTAGCTATGAACTAAGCATCCAGAAGATCCATTGCTCAGCTATGTAAGAGGTTGAAGACAGAATCGATACAGCAATGGACCACCATGATGCCTGCCATGGAAGAAGGTGTTAGAAATCATACGTGTGGCTCTCTTTCTTAACCAAGTACACAAAATTATTTTTAAAATATGTGTAGTAGTAGGTTGCAAATTTTAAATAGTCCAAGAAGAGAGTTTAGAAGAAAGAAAAGGATGGGGAAAATTATCTCACAATATAATCTCAAATGTAAAAAAAAAAAACTAATTTTAAAAGGCATATTTTAAGATATTGGTAGAGTTTCCTTCAAAGAAGCTTTTTAGTTTAAAAGTGTTTCAAATTTACAGAAAATTTGAAAGTGGAAAATAAAGGATCTATGCAATGCACACCTAATTTTTTTCTATTTTAGATTGTTACAATAAGCTGAAATATTTATTGAAATTAATGAATATAAATTTGTGACTTTTTCATATTTGCAATCCCTGTGTTACAGAAGCAGTAATTAATAAAGTCACGTTTATCTGTTTTGTTCTGTGTTATCTTTTAGATAAGAGATGCTGAGATTGACATCAGAGATATGATGATGAATTAGAGAGTTTTGAGATAATGAAAGAAAAAATGTCGACATATTCAAATATGTCAACATTTATTAACTTGCTGACAAACTATTCCTGTGTGTCTATTCATTACCCTAGATAATTAAGTCCTAATTGAAGCAGACACTTAATTACTGTGCTCTTGAAATTATAATAACTAAGATGAAAATATAACATTTTCAAGGTATTCAAACTTATCATGCTAATTTTACTTGTCTTTGAAGAAAGCATAGGGTTTGAAAGGATAAGAATAAAACCTGAAGTTAACTGAAGTGGCAAGTTCATGCTTCTAGAACTGATGGAAGAGTTAGCTAATCATTCTGAATTACTTGTAAAGAGCTTTTAGCTGTCTTGAAATGACTGGTATCAGGGCCATTTTGTTGTTGTTGTTGTTGTTGTTGTTGTTGTTGTTGTTGTTGCATTATTAAATTGATTCCTGGATACCATCTACAAATAGCAAACATGTTCTGTTTGTGACTATCACATTTTAAACATGGTGAGAAGGGAAAGAACAATGAGAAAAATGCTTCTAATGTGAAAGCAAATACTACTGGACACAGATCACACGCACTGCAAGAAAAATATAGCACACAAAAGTATCTTATTTAATATATAAATACAAATAATTAACACCAAGTTTATACTGGGTGACATTAGGCATGCAACCAACAACAATGAGGTGAAAACAATAATGGATTTAATATCAGAATTACATAAAAATAAGATGAATATAGAAAACTGCTGCTGGGTGGTGCTGGCACACGCCTTTAATCTCAGCGCTTGGGAGGCAGAGGCGGGGGGGATTTCTGAGTTCGAAGCTGGCCTGGTCTACAGGTCTACAGAGTGAGTTCCAGGACAGCCAAGGCTACTCAGAGAAACCCTGTCTTGAAAAAAAAAACCAAAAAAGAAAAAGAAAAAGAAAAAGAAAAAGAAAAAGAAAAAGAAAAAGAAAAGAAGAAAAGAAGAAAAGAAAACTGCTAAAAGAGTTCTGTTATAGATAGAAACCTGGAGTAGCATTAATTTTAATTCAGAGAAGCATCCTTCAATTTTCTGTAGCAGGAAATGGTGGTAAAACGGATGTAAGAGAAAAAAATACTTTTCACTATCATGTTAGTTTCTTTCTCCCAGCATATTTATTCATTTAATAGCTGCTAATGTCTTCATTTCCTCTGATGAACAGATGAGATGAGAGCCATATTAAAGCTGTGTGAATACATGCCTTGGGGTGAGCCCAGGGTGTTTCTTTTTCTGTTCTAACTATTCCTAGCCAAGGCCTGGAAGCTTCTAGGGCCTGTATAATCTAATCCTCCAAGATGACTAATTCAGTCCTACCCAGTCCAACATGGCCTTGGTTGGGACTGAATGACAGAATGCAAGAGGGCCAGCAGAAGTGGGACTCCATGAGTGTTGATGGCTGCCATGGGCATAAGGTTTGTTTGTAAAATATTGTAGACATTTTACATGTCTCCTTCAAGGATCTCCTCCCTATTAATGTGAATGACTCCATGATAAACAGATAACATAAGTTCAGGAAGTCAAGATGTGGCTGATGTCTCAGCAAAATGGTAAGCATTGGGACCTTCAGGTCAGCCGTGAATGCTGTGGAAAAGAACTCTAAAAACATGAGTTCAAAATATATATGATTTCTCAATTATGTAAAATATAAGGGTGTAATATGCATTATGAGGGGCTTCACAAGTCTAAAGGAACTAAAGTAGCTACACTATGAGCTAACTTGTCAGAAATATACCAAGGAAGGAAATGAAGAGATTTAAGAGTGGTGATTGCAGGAGAGCCCATCCAACAAAAATTTTTGTTTATGCTTACAAAGGCAGACAAATACCTGAGTTCAGGGTCAGCCTGGCACAGAGCAAGACTAGGCCCAGGTGTGGTGGAAATGGTAATTTCTGGACTAGGTCCAACCCATCTAATTTAGCACCTATGCTAAACAGAGGCAGGAAGATCTCTGAATTCTTTTGCAATGTTCAAAGGAAATTCATGCTTGCTGTATCCTAAGAATTAAGGGACTGGAGTCATGGGATACTGATTTTTAGGACTATCAAAAAGGAAAACAGGATAAATAAAATACTAGGTTATGATCTTCAGGGGATGAGCTATTGAGAGAATTGTTTAGAATAGCAAGAGAGAACTGCTTGAAGAACTATCTCAAGCAGGACATGGAGAGAACTTTCTAGAGATATCCAGAAAAA
>JADRCC010573680.1:364-11985 GCA_019843855.1 Hylomyscus alleni | reverse complement strand
CAAGACAGGGTTTCTCTGTGTAGCCCTGGCTATCCTGGAACTCACTTGGTAGACCAGGCTGGCCTCGAACTCAGAAATCCGCCTGCCTCTGCCTCCCAAGTGCTGGGATTAAAAGTGTGCGCCGCCGCCGCCGCCACCACCACCGCCCGGCTCAAATATGTTTTTTAAAAAAAGACTGGGTAGGGGGCTGGAGAGATGGCTCAGCAGTTAAGAGCACTGACAGCTCTTCAGAAGGTTCTGAGTTCAAATTCCAGCAACTATATGGTGGCTCACATCTATTTGTAACAAGATCTGCCGACCTCTTCCTGAGTGTCTGAAGACAGCTACAGTGTACTTACATGTAATAAATAAATCTTTAAGCCGGGCGGTGATGGCACACACCTTTGATCCCAGCACTTGGGAGGCAGAGGCAGGCGGATTTCTGAGTTCAAGGCCAGCCTGGTCTACAGAGTGAGTTCCAGGACAGCCAGGGCTACACAGAGAAACCCTGTCTCGGAAAAAAAAAAAAAAAAAGAAAAAAGACTGGGTGGTGGTGGCTAGTGGTAGTGGTAGAAGGCAGAGAGACAGGCAGATCTCTTTTTGATTTTTAGGACACCCAGGGCTACAGAAAAACCCTGTCATTAGAAAAAATAAAGAGTTTTTAAAAAAGTCAATTTTCTAAGCGTCATGCTGTCTGCAAATGGACAGCAGATGGTGCTTGTGAAATCCTTGGGCTGTGCAGCCCACCTGTTCCACTGTGCCTCAGAAGCAACACCTGTTGGCAGGCAGTCTACTGCCAACAAGAGCCAGCCCTGGCAATGCTGTGCCTAACTCTGTGAGGGCTCCACCCTGATGCTGAAACTTCGGTGGGACAGTGCTGTGTGCGCCTGCCCAGGGGGCTGGGCAGGCAGGTCTGTGGTGCTCCTGGGAGCCTCACGTGTTACTGTTACCAGAGTCCCAAGCTGGCCACCTGAGTGGGGGGTGACAAAAGGGCAGAGTATGAGAAGGCCAGAGACATGGGTGCTGGCACAAGCACAAACCACAGGCTGAATCAGACCTGTGTTGACTCCTGGGGCAAGCTCTGTTTGCCATCCGTCTGAGGTTTTAGCTGCCAGGGTGGGTGGCACACTGCCAGCAGCCTCTCAGGGCAAAGGGTTGATAAGTGTGGTGGCCCAGTTGTAATCTGTCAGTCCAGTCAGTCACCTTCCCTGGGTCTTAGCATTTTCTAAAGTATGAGCTGTGGGCAGCACACGGAATCGCCTCACGCAGGGCTTCGGGGCCATTTAAGATCCTCTCTCCAGAGTTAAGAGTGCTTGCTGCTCTTACTGAGGACCCGGGTTTACTTTCTAGCACTGCTGGGGAATCACACCAACAACTCCTTTCAGGGGATCTAACACCTTGTTCTGACCTCTACAGGTCTGCACGCACTTGGTGCAGACATATACTCAGGCATATACATAAACAAAATAACCTTTCGGTTCATCTTTTGAGACAGGATGTATATTATTATGAGACAGGGCTTCTGCATTGCTTTGGCTGTCTAGAACTTGCTCTGTAGTCTTAGCTAGCTTAACCTGCCTCTGCTTCCAAGTGCTGGGGTTAAAGTCCTTTCTCTATTCATTCCAGTTTTCTCTTTCAAAATTGGAAACCTACAATCTCTAGCCTTCCCTTTGGCTTCCTGCTCACTTAACAGCATCGGAGCTGTCAATCTGTTGGTTCACGCTGGGCACACCTGTTTGTGTGCTTCTGAGCACATGGCTTTAGGCTCTGTAGCTCAAATACTCATGGGCCAATTCTTCCCCACATACTAAGAGTTTGGCCCCGAGCCTTAGTTTCAACATGTATAACCAGGACCCACTCGTGAGGCTCAAGTGACCTGGCAGGAGACAGAAGCAAAATGCTCGACTCCAAGCAATGCCTACTCTGGTGACTCTGGTCAGTTACTGTCAATGATAGCTAACTCAACTGTGCTCCAGTGACCCATGGTCTAGATGCATGGCCTCAGGCAAAGAAAGGATTTGGTCCCAGGATATCAGCAAGGCAATACTGCCTCCTAGTGGCTAGCTGGACATCTGAATCCTCAATATGTAAAACTATCACTACACTTTGGGAAAATAGAAAACTGCCTGGAATATTAGAAATTGCTGATGTGTTTGGGACAGAATCCACTAAGTATGAAATACAAAACATACTCCAAGATCACTATCAGAGACACTGGGCAGGTAAGTCACTGGGCACGGAATAATCCCATGTTCTGACAGTTAACCCGATGCTAGCTTCAGCATCTGCTTGCCTTGCCGGATCCTTCCTGGGCTCCAGTCCCCTCCCCTTGCCAGTTCATTCTGCATGCATCTCCTCAAGGACTTCCCCTGTAGACCAGTATGAAATGACTGGGCACCTATGTCCTCTCACATTTTTATTTTAGAACTCAAGACTTCTGCTGCCAGTGCTGAGCAAGGTCTGGACCATGCTAGGCAATGCTGTTGCTGAGCTACATACATAGCTACAATTCAGTGCTAGGTGAGGGAAACACTTGGGGCTGGTGCAAGAGCTCCAAGTGAGCATGCACACGAGCCTTGCACTATGTAAGATGCTCACCGAGGATTGACCAGTTAAGAGCACCATGGGATTACAGTGATACCGTCTCAAAGAACTCTCTGGAGGGTGAATAGATGCCACTTTCTACTCTCCATGGACACCTGCATGCATACATCTAAAAACCATATAGAAAGATGAGGCATACCCCCTGGTGGCTTCATTGGAAAGTAACTTGCCTCTGTAGCAAGGATGTCAGGATTGAAGGGGGTGGGAGGGTGGCACAATAGTACTGCTGGCTTTCATGGCTAGCCAGCTAACAGTCCTTCACTGCATAAAAAAACTCAAGGACCCAAGTATTTCTTGTTCTACTCGCAGGCCTTTTGTTTCTTTCAGAAGTATTTGTGCTAAATCCTTGTTCACACCTGGTATAGGCAGCACAAAGGTATTAGATTCTCTGGAAATCAACTTACAAACCTTAACCACTGTGGGTGCTGGAAACCAAGCTGCAGTCTTGTTGAGAACAGTTTGCCCTCGCTATCCCTCCATTGTGGCCCTTCTACTACTACCTCACCAGTGCTGAGAACCGTGGCAGGTACCATTTTTTATAGTGCTGTAGATGGAGCCAGGCTGTGTGTATCTTAGATAAGCATTCTGACAACTAAGTCCAACTCTTAGAACCAACAGAGGCCCACATACGATAAATACTTAAGTTGGGGAGGAAGGGGGTCAAAAAAAGTGACCCCCAGATAAATAAATTGCAGAAACAGGGACTAAAATGCATGGCTCAGGGGCAGAGCACAACAGCTCAGCTGGGATGGGCTGCCGAGACAGTTTAACACCTAGGACCCACATTGCAGGCAGGGATAGGATTCCCATCCCTTAAATCATAAAATCCAGTATCTATAGCTTTATGGAAGGCTTGATTTCGCTCTGAAAATAAAACTCTGGGACACAGTAATAAACCTAGACACTAGGTATCTGTATCCCAAAGGAAATTCCGCATGAACAAAACCCCACTCAAGCATCACCCGCATGCCTCATGGTCCCTTAGGTAGGGCAGGAATGTAAAACTCAGATTTATTATTACCAGATTGCTTGGATAAAAATATACTCCAACCCAGCTTTAAGTCAGTGTCTTTAATAAAGATCTTTTATGTCCCTCCCCCAAAAGAAAACCAGAGGGCAACAGTCTGGCAGTACAAAAATATACACCGGAAGAGATTATGTGTCTGATACCTAAATCCCATCTGGATTGAGAAGAGCAAAGCATATTAAGACAAGGCACTAAACCAGTGACTAAGAGAACTATGGCTGTTTATTACCTATATACTTCACTGGTAACAGGACTAGGTCATTCTGAAACTTAAACAGGTCTAGAATCTGGACTACACGCAGCATCTTTAGACTTCTATAACCAACATGGTTTCCAATCAAGCAGTAGATGCCAAAGTGAGGCAGCGATCTAAAGAAAAATGCTATGATCTCACATTCAGCTTTACGCTTGCTCCAGTGCCTAAAGTCCAATACAGGGTGGAGATGCCATTGTGACACTTAGGTACCTACACTGTGCTTAGAGTATGTGCATCTGGGGTAACCCATAATGAAAAATGAGAATCCCAATTCAAGTACCTTTCTTATCATATCACTAAGTACTAAGAATGACCTCTAGCAAACACCTGTACCATCCTAACTTTCAGTATTACAACTGAGACTGATCAAGAGTACCTAATTTTAAAAGTTTCTTCTTTGAAGATGGGTATTTCTTTCAAAGGCTCATGTTGGAACCTTCTGGACACAATTCTCTCCTTTCTTATTGAAATTTATTGTTTAAAGATAATAACTGGGAGGGGATTTATAAGCTTACAGATTGAACTTAGTGCAATGGCATCTTACATAGACAAAGTCAGTACAGTAGAGTCCAAAAAGCTATCTCAAAAGAACACACTTAAGGAAACTTAAGCCACAAGACTGTTGCATTATGATTTAATCTAATTGCACACAAAAAAACCTGAAACGACAACTCCTCCAAATTTCTAAGAGAAGGGGTATGCATGCCTCCATATTCAACTGTGCATCGTTACAATTAACCATACCGTGGATTTTACATGATGGATCAATTTGGAATCCCATGCAACACCTCAAGTTATAAAATGAAACCAATTTTAAAACTTTGTTGAATGTTTTCATGCTGAAGATCGAAGCCACTTTTTATGGGCAACTTAAAAGAATGACAATATACCTACCATACTGGTGCGCACTTTATAATGTTAGTCACTAACTGCCATGATCCTGAACTGGCCTCAACACCTAAAAATGGCTAATTCTCATAGATGACAAGCAAAGGGGGAAAAAAAATCCCTTCACTAATGTAGGGCCTGTCAGTTGTGTTTCTTACAAAGAATGGACTGGGTAACCAACTATTTTCCCAGGGATAAAAACAATGGAAACAGTGGGCGGCTTGCTCAACTGACTACTACACAATTATGCTAGTACTTTATTAATTCAAAAGCACTTTACAAGAAAATATAAGTATGGCTTCCAATAGGAATGTTTTACCTGGACTCGATCCCAAGCTCACAGATTTGAGTGTGCAAGGAAAAACAGGCTTTCAAGTTAAACAACAATTTGTAACCAAAACTTTAATCCCAAGGATTCTCACAAACATATTACAAATGACATCATGAAAAAAATCTTGCACAGTAACTGAAAAATTCAGCTCTACAATGTACCCTTAAACTGATAGGACACTGGTATCTTAGTTTTACATTTCCAATAAAGATATTCCAATAGCTCTGCATCCGATATAGCAACCAGGAAGGAACCGTTTTGCAAACTTTCAGTGTGTGGTTCCTCCCTTATCTGTTGGTTTGTGTCCACAGCAGCTCTTAAACACTGCTTATCATCCCATCCACAGCGCCACACTGTGTCTCAGCTACTACAGGACTACAGCTTTATTCAATTTCCGCCAGTTGCTTTATATCATTAGTATATCACACTTAAAACTGGGCAGGATCTAGGTCTATATCAGTCTATGAAAAACTAAAATTCAAAGAAAATTAAATCTTGCTTAAGGGAACATTGTAAAGTAACAATTCTTGATATCACATGCCTCATATGATCCATTTGAAACCACAGAGAATTACATTGTTTTATGTCACTGTTCCAAGAGACAAAACAAATTTGAACAGCTAAAACATCTTAAAAATGCACCAAGCTTATGAAGTCTCAAACAAAACTTTAATTTCCTGTACATACTCCTGTCAGATGAAGTTATTTCCTGTACACCACTTTTGCAAACTGGTCTTCTATTTCCTTTCATTTGACCTAGATCGGCTAAAAACACAAAACAAAAAATTAAACATCATCTTAGTAGTACATAGCACAAAAAGATTACATATACACATCTTCAATAGTTTGGTCCTCCATCTTACCTACGAGACCTAGAAAAGGACCGAGAAGGCTTGTGATTCCTCTCACGAGACAGAGACCTTTCTCTTCTCCTATCTCTAGAAAGTGACCTAAAACAGAAGGAAGGCACCACATTAGTTTATTAGAAATTCACCTTGAGGGCTAGAGAAATGGCTCAGTGGGTAAGAGCACTGACTGCTCTTCCAAAGGTCCTGAGTTCAATTCCCAGTGACCACATGGTGACTCACAACTATCTGTAATAAGATCTGACGCCCTCTTCTGGTGTCAGTGAAAGCAGCTACAGTGTACTCATAAATATAATAAATCTTAAAAAAAAAAAAAAGGAAATTCACCTTGAAGGCTAGCTCATTCTAACAATGCTGACTATGTGACTATGTATGCTACCCATGTGACTATAATTATTAGCCAGGGTTATCTCTATCTCATTAAACAAGTATGGGAAATGGCTTAAAGGGGTCAGAAACTGCTATTTCTAAGAACAGGGCACCAACTCTTACCTGCTCCGGCTTCGGGAAAAGCTCCTCCTCCTTGGGGATCTAGAAGCACAAACAGTACAATTAGGCTAATTGTCAATCATTGTATGTGGCGTGAGGCATTTCCCAACTTTTCAATTTCACTGTTGGGCCCAGTGAATGTGCCGGAGAACTGGCACTCATCGTCCAAAAATAAAAAAAGAAAAGAAAAAAAAGGCACAGAAGATTAAGGAACAAAAGGCTCAAGTGAAAAGCAGGTATTCCAACCATGGGTTCATTTTAACAAGAATGCTTCACAGCAGATCTGTCCAATGCAAAACTTCATGTCAAACTGACTCCACTACCCCAAACACCACACCAAAATGGAGTCCCACAGTAGTTCCAAAAACAGTACCATAAACCAGTATTTGGAACCCATGCAAACCTTTAAGTCTCTAACAAGACTTAAGTACCAGGTGGATAGTGTAATTCTGTGAAAACGCGGTAGGTGTAAACATCGATGCCATTTAGTGCTACATTAGAACTGCATTTGTGATGTCACATTTAAGAGTGTGTTTAGGCTTATCAAAATTACCGTAGCTTGGCCCACACTTCACCCCCAATCTTTTTTTTTTAAATTTGAAAACTGTTAGTAAAACCATTTAAAGGTGATAGGATTCAACAAAATTTTGCTAGGAAGAAAAGCTACAATCCGTTAGAGATATTAAAATTTTAGTTTGGCATCTCACACATGCACATAAGTTCACGTGAAGGTCTAGTCACATAATGAGTTCCCTATCACCCTTAAAAGTTGTTTCAAGCAATATATTGTACGTTACCATTCAATTATGCACAGCCAGCCTTTGATCCAGAAAAAAGAATTACTTTAAGCCGCTTACTCCTTATTTTTAACCAGCAGTAAACTGTATAAGCAGGAAAAACTTACTAGTTTTGGGTTTCAACAAGCTAGAAATGGTGAGGTGAGGCTGCCGGACTGACGGCCAGGAAGAATTTGCTGAAAAGGTTTTGCCAGATGTTGCGTTGGACTTAGTTGGTTGGCGAGGGGGTGTTGTGGATTTTTCCTGCTCTTTTGTTAGCCGAAGGCAGGCTGCTGCTGGAGTTGTTGTGAAGACATTTGTAAATAAACAGCTGAGCTGATTGGCCAGGAATGTGTGGGCGGTCGAGGTGGCTGCTGCCGATTTGGTTAAGGTTGGAGAGAAGGCTGAGAGAAAACAGCATGCTCGGGAACCAAAGGGCGCTGCAACCTGACGACTGGCCAGCCTGGGTCATGTGAAACGACACCAGCCAAGCTGAATGGGGCGCGCTGGTCACATGACGCTGAAAGGGCTAGTTGACTGGCTAATGCAGATTCAGAGGGTGGTGAGAAGAGACATGATGGTGACTCTGTAACGGGGTTCATTTTTATTAATAGATGGACCAAAAAGCACAAAAAAAAATGAAAAACAAGCCATCAGTACAACCATCTATTAGCTAACAAATACTCTTTATTATGATGGGCAACAGTGTGTTGTTTTTCAAAATAGCAAAAGGGGCAAGATTTTGAACTCCTATCTCCTAGGACTTCACTCACCTGTAAGAGGTAAATTCAGTCCTACAGAAACTATTTTAGAGGCTTGATTTGAGGAGATGAGGAGTTTGTATCCAGGCAATACTGCCTGGTCCAAGAATGATGCCATTTCAATCATAAAAAAACTGAATTCTCTCCTATTTGGGATTCAAGAACGGATGACTGGGAATACTTTTAAGCCCCCTTTATTGGTCAGTGATTTAAGTTTGTTTCAGAAAGATTTCTACTTTACCAGTTGTAACATTAAAACAGCTGCCTGTTTTGATAAATATTACAATTGTGCTAGTAGAAAACACATTTGTGAAGAGCTAGTTGAATGTAATGTTGATCATTATGGAGTCAAGAAATGGAAAAAGGCCTAAATTGAAGTAAAAGGGAAGACTTGGAAAGATGCAACTAGAAGATGAACTAGAAGACAGATCCAAGAGAGAAGTTACTAACTACCAACATGAATAATACACCTACAGACAAAAGCCAACACTCAGCACAACTCGCATACCCCAAACTACACCCAGCAAACGTTGTAGAGACCTCCGATGTCCACAGTAAGTTAAAACCCAACAACCACCTTAGGAAGAAATACCTGCTCCTACTAGCTACTGCATTACACCAATGCCTTCCTCTAAAAGGCGTTCTCAAGTACCTGCGCCGAGGTGGAGGGCTCCTCCTTCGGTAATCATCTCGAGGACGACGGCCCCAAGAGGGAGGAGGGCCACGATTCCGACTTCTCTTTTCACCATTTGACAATTCCACTCTTACTCGGCAGCCACATAGTGTTCTAAAGAGAAGGGACACTAATCACAAAATTGCATATGGCAGTAAGCCTGTGCTCCCCATTTCACCCAAAGTCAAATGGAGTCTAAGTTTTGACAGTCAAGAGTTGCCCAGGCCTGCGTGCTCTAAGTTGTTAAATTTGCTAAACTCTTCACAGAGGTTAATAGACCCAAACTTCTCAAAGAAGGATTTTGTTTTTCGAGACAGGGTTTGTCTGTCCTGGCACTCTCTCTGTAGACCAGGCTGGTCTCGAACTCAGAAATCCACCTGCCTCTGCCTCCCAACTGCTGGGATTAAAGGCGTGCACAACTACAGCCCGGATCAAGTGGGATTTTTAAAAGCAATAAATTAATTCACTACATATGAAGCAGTCTGGCTCTATATACTGACATATACCTTTTAAAAAAAGATTTATACTAGTATATTATTGCTCTCTTCAGGCATACCCGAAGAGGGCACCATATTCCATTACAGATGGTTGTGAGCCACCACGTGGGTGCTGGGACCTCTGAAGAGCAGTGGGAGTTCTTAATCACTGGGTTACCTCTCCAGCCCACTGACATATACCTTTAATCCCAGCACTAGGGAGTCAGTCTTATGCTATCAACTCCAGGTTACTTAAGTAGTTAAAAAGCACTGGCTATTCTTGTAAAACAACCCAGGTTTGACTCCCAGTACCCACATAGTGGCTCACAACCACCCATAATTCTAGATCCAGGGAATCAAACATCTTCTAGCCTGTGACTAGCAGGAATACAAATAGTACAGACATACAGGCAAAACACACATATAAACAAACACATCTTTGCTATTTTTCCAAATAGGTTCTGTGTAGCCCTGGCTGTCTTGCAACTCATTCTATAGACTAGGTTAACATTGAACTCAAAAGTTCCACCTGGGGCCTGGAGAGATGGCTCAGTGGTTAAGAACACAGACTGTTCTTCCAAAGGTCCTGAGTTCAATTCCCAGCAACCACATGGTGGCTCACAACCATCTGTAATGAGGCCATCTGATGCCCTCTTCTGGTGTGTATGATGACAGAGAAAGTGTACTCATATAAAAATAAATAAACCTTTAAAAAAAAAATCTTTAAACAGAAAAAGTCCCACCTGCCTTCCTAGTACTGAGATCAAAGGTGTGTGTCACCTGAATGTAAGTTTTTTTTCTTTTTAGTTAAACTAAGATCATGTCTCCAAACACAAAGCAATTTTTATGGGGCCAGAGAGATGACTCAGCGGTTAAGAGCACTAACTGCTCTTCCAGAGGTCCCAGAGTTCTATTCCCAGCAACCACATGATGGCTCACAACCATCTGTTGAGAAGTTGATGGCCTCTTCCAATGTGTCTGAAGACAGCTAAGGTGTACTCATATGCATAGATAAATCTTTGTAAAAAAAAGAAAATGCTGAAGGGCGGTGGTGGTGCACACCTTTAATCCCAGCACTTGGGAGGCAGAGGCAGGTGGATTTCTGAGTTCCAGGCCAGTCTGGGCTACAGAGTGAGTTCCAGGACAGCCAGGGCTACAAAGAGAAACCCTGTCTCGAGAAACGGGGCAGGGGGAAGCTATTTTATGTGTAGAAATGTTATGCTGGCACACAAAGGCCACGCACCACATGTGTCTAAGGAGATTAGAAGACATCAGCCACCTTGGAACTGGTGTTATAAATGGCTAAACCACCATGTGGGTGCTGGGAACTAAGAGCAGGCCCTCTGCTCTAACTACTGAGTTCAATGTTAACTGTTAGCAGCCGTAATTCAAGCACTTTTCATGTGTTTCTACTATGACTTGTTCCCTTGAATTTTTGACTTTCTATACACTTTAAGGATTTTAAGTTAATTACTTTGGCTTCCTTACAAGAGATTCCACCTAATAATAGGTAGGTATGATTGATTATCCTTTCATTTGCCCAGAGCCCCAACAATGAGTCAAGCTGGCACATTTGGGTCGTTGACGAGACAGGCCTCAGCAAACTTTCACCATTTTAACTTGTAGGGATAAATGGCCTACCCTACAGCTTCAGAGCTACTGTCAGTCTCTTTTCACTAGTTACTGTGGCCTTTAACTTGCTATTTAAGCTAGGCAATCTGAATTGGTTTCTAACTCCATACACTGTGACTTCAGGTACAAGCCCACATCTGGCTAAAAACAGCAATAATGTGGCACGATACAGTCAGTTAGAAGGGCTCTAGCACACAGCCACTGTACACCAAAAAGCCACATGTCCTAGAAAACTTAAACCAGGTTACCTATCTGCCATTAACATTACCTTCCATCTAGCTCTCGGACAGCATCAGCAGCATCTCGGGGATCCTCAAATTCGACGAAAGCGAAGCCAGGAGGGTTTCGAGCAACCCACACACTTCGGAGTGGTCCATAATAGCCAAAAGCCCGCTCTAACTCAGTCTTGTTCCCATTGTTTCCAAGATTACCTACATACACCTTACAGTCCAAGGGACAGGAGTCACGATGCATTTCTGTAATAAAAAAACCAAACACAACATTAATTTACTCAATCTTCAGTTAGGGAAAAGTTAAAAGTTAAAAAAAACAGGCTTGGAAATATAGATTAATGGTTTATCTAGAATGCAAGATGTTATTCATTCTAGCCCAGCACATTTAACCTCTATTTAACACAAGGAAAAAAACACTAAACTAAAAATGCCAGAACTAAAAAAAAAAAAAAAACAAAAAAATAAACAAAACTACTTTTAATGTTTTCTGCCCCTCACTCTTTTCACTCATAATCAATCCCCAGGAAACCAACCAATTTTTAAAGAGCCAAGAGGTATGCACACTGAATTTGAGGTTGGCCTATATAGACGTCTCAGGCCAGGCAATGTGTGGGTAACATGTCTTTAATA
>JADRCC010573678.1:0-23610 GCA_019843855.1 Hylomyscus alleni | reverse complement strand
ATTCTATCCCTGCTTAAGTTCCTGTCCTGACTTCCTTTGGTGAATAACAACAATGTGAAAGTATAAACTGAATAAACCTTTTCCTCCCCAACTTGCTTTTTGGTCACTGTGTTTTATCCCAGCAAAAGAAGCCCTAACTAAGATACACAAAATGCCCCTCTGTCCACACATCTTCATTTGCAAATGTTCACTGCAATCAGTTCTGGTTCGAGGTCTCTGGCTTCTGTCACAGCATCAATATTGGGTCCTCACTGGAACTCTGCCTCATTATCTTATTGTCCCATGTCATGAAGACCCTGCAGCCTTAGATCAGCAGAAGTGGACCTTTCATATATTCTAACAATTCATAGAGGATGTAGGTTTTTGAATGAGCCAACTCAAAAGCCCTGGACCTAGGCCTGGGTGGTACCTGAGCTGGCCAGCCTACAGGCTCTCCTTTATTAGCACCACCAGGGAGAGCACTCCAGCACCGCTACAGCTAGGCCACCCAAGGCTCTCATATTCTTGGGGCTGGCTCACCCATGCCTTAGCCATCAGGGCCAGCTCCACTGTATTGCTCTGCTCAGGTGGATGGTCAGCTCTCTCAACTGTTACAACCAGCCAGTGCAGAGTCAGGGGTAGCAAGGTGGAAGGTGGAGGGTATTACACTGGTGCCTGCTTCACCTCAAGGCAGAGAAGTGGTCATACCAGTCCTCTGGCTCTCACTCTCTGGTGGCTCACCCCAGCCCTCCATAAGAGCCAGCTCTAATGTGCTGACCAGGCTAGGTGTGAGGCTTTCTCTCCCAAGTGTTGGAGCTGGTGAGGAACAAGACCAGCTCACCTGCCCTGATGACTCCAGGGCCAGCTATCCTTACTACTGCAGGTGGTGAAGGGCGAAGTGGGGAGAGCATAAACTCGTAATCAGAAGAGTGATGGGGCCAGCTTTCTCTTGGTCTCATCCTTGGGACACGCTGTATTGACACTGAGGGCCATGTCTGGGTCTGTGGCCCTGCAGCAGCAGGGGTCAGTGTTGACGTCCATGGTTCATATTACCACTAGAGACCACGGGACATCCACGGTCTTGGAAGCCACCTGGGACCTCATTGATGTCCAAGGGCTATGTAAAAAATGGCCCTGCCCCTCATTGGCTGTAGCCCTCTGCTGAAGAGGTATCCCCACCTCTCGATGGTGGCACCACTCGGGAGCTCTCTCCTGCACCTTGTCCGGTCAGCACCGTGGAGCTGGCCCCTGGTATCAGGAGTACAGGAGAGCTAGTCCAAGGGCATGAGCTGGCCCTGTCACTTCTCTGCCAACAGATAATTTTTAAACATCTTTTATGTGTGAGGTATTCTTTAAAAGAAGGCTTTTGTTGACTCCACCTTTTCCTTAAAACCTGCAGTTTGCAACGTCATCTCCTCACTTCACATTCTCTAGGCCAAACCTTCACTCGCTCACCATGGGTACCCATTCTTTCCTCCCCTGAAGACTCCAGAAAAGCATCTATCAGGCATTGGTTCTCTACCTCCAAAACCTAAAGCAAAGCTTGACTTAGAGTTTAAATGCTTATAACTTATTGATTGAAACAGAACGACCAATACATATTTGCTGACGGATCAAGTTGAACAGCCCCTACTGCATAGACCTCATTCAAGTAAACAATCACAAATTTCACCCCTAAGTTCTCCAAACAACCATCAGAAGTAAGAGTCTCTGTCTCTAGGAAGGAAACACTGGAAGGAAGTGAGGTCAAGCTGAGAGCCCAACGAAGGTGCATTCTCGTATCTGGTGTTGGTGCATATGATCTTCTGGCTTTCCTTTCACCATTTTCTAGATTAGCTCCACAAAGATGCAAGGCATGCATTGACGACAGTGGCTTGGAATGGATAACATGGCATCACACACTCACTACACAATAGGGTTCTTTGCCCCTGTGATCAAGCATAAAGGGAGCTCCTTCTCTCTTACTTATTCACCAAGGCCGACTCGAGCTCAGGTGCATTATTGTTTTGGACATTCTCATATTATCTTACATTGATATTAATGAAGACTAGCCAACTCAGTTGCCATTTATTTTTGTTTATTTAATTTCCTAAAAATAAAGTCCTTACCAGAAAAAAAAAAAAAGTAAGCTAAAGCACTGGTCAGACTAGACCATGCTGATCATAGAAGACATGGGGGATGCCCTCTGGACACAGCCATCCTGCAACTTCAGACCCTTCTCAGGATCAAGGCTTCTGAGACCTGAAGCCAATTAATAATTGCTACTAATGCTTCTGAGTCAGATATACATTTGAATTTCAGTTATTTCTAACTATAACAAGGGGTAATTTTCCTAAGCATGTTAGTTAACCTTCCTAAGTCTTAAAGTCCTCATTTCTTCAAAAGCTTGTAGAAGGGGATTGGAGATTTAGCTCCATAATAGAGTGCTTGCCTAGCAAGCACAGGGCTCTGGATCCAGTCCTCAATTCCTAAAAGAAAAGTAAAGGGAGAATGAGGAGGAGAAGGGAGAAGAGGAGGAGGAAGAGGAGGAGGAGAAGGAAAGAAAGAAGATGAGAGAGAGAGAAAGAGAGAGAAACAGACAGAGAGAACAGCTTGTGTGAAATAAGGGGGTATACTCCTGGCACCAATAAACACTCCACACCTCCACAGATGTTAGCATCTGAGAAATGGCTATGGAGATGGTGGTCAGAAGTTGCCAGTAGATATAGAATTTCAGTGTCAGTTACAGTTAGGTGCTGATTCAGAAAACCATGACCTGGGGAGTGGGGAAGCGTGGCAAAGAGGAATAGAGCAGTGATACGTGACTCAAGGCACCTATGTGCCCACTGCACACATGCCAAAGAGCCAGTATTCCACCCATTTCAGGGGTGAGGAAATGAGGCCCAAAGAAGTTTTGACATCATTTGTCCAAAGTCACTTAGCAGGCAGGGAGGAGAGTTGGCATCCCAATCCCCTTGAGTCTTCGTGATTCCAAATCCAGGGTCAATTGAACATCAAAGCCTCGTTGATAAGTCTAGCTGATCTTTCAACATAGTTGAAATCCAATCATTATAGTGACCCATTCAGGCGGGCTTCACAAGGCAAAAAGATTGAAGTGCTATAAATTCTTGTTAATGGCCAATCAATCATGGCCGCCTTCTGTGTCCACATTATCACCATCTTTCATGTTGCACTCATACACATAGGCTTCCCCTCAGCCTTTCCCCAGCAGCCAGAAGTCACTCTCAGATGATAACATTCAGCTCCATTGACATTATCAGGTAGTTGGTGACATTCAATTAGTGAAAGGCTGGGCTCTTCTATTAAAAACACTCCAGAAAAGATCGCTAGATCTCTTCAAAATGACCACAAACCCGAATGGCATTTATACTTGTGCTAAACTAAACAGAGCCTTAAGCTTTGACAACAGTGGTGGCTTTGTATTATGGTTTCTAGTGTCCAAGCTAAGGGTCTCCTGATGCCATTGTTCATGTCTTGCCATGTTTATAACTTCCATGGGTTCACCTGAGATGTGCCAAGCTCTCAGAGCAAGAATTATTGTTGCTCTGTGAGAGCTAACGTTGTTTTACATTTTAATTACTGTGCCTAAGAGATTCATAAAACAAAAAAAAAAAAAAAATGCCTCTAACCTGTAAGCCCCTTGCCCAAAGACAAGTACTTTCTGAAATGCTGGAGACTACTGTTTATATGAGATAACAAGCCACATGCTTTTGCTTCCTTAAACAAGTTTGTTTGGCCCAACTGAACCAAATATGCTTGATCATATGTAGATGGGAGGTACGTAGCAGGAAATACATCAAATGTGTGCTTTCTTCTGATTGGACCTGGAGGGAAATACGTAGCCTTGTGACTTTGCCTTTATAAGCCTCTACAAAATGTGACTCGACACCATTTCTTGGAACCCCAGAATGAACCTAGCCAGAGTCCATCATCCTGGACAGTATTTCATTACCCTGCATGCAAGATCTTGTGTAGAACTCTGTATAAAAGGTGCTAACTCAGGGTAATCCACAGACTGGGTTCTGAGGGTCCTGAGGCTACTCCCTGCCTGGTTTACATCCCACGGCTAAGCCTTTGAAGACCTAACAAGATAAAATTCATAAGCAAGAACTCAAACTTCATGAACACTTTTCTTAATGACGAACAACCTGTGCTCTTTAAAACCCATGAGGTCAGAATCTGAGATTGTCCTCTTTAGAATTGAAGAAATCTCTTTAAGGAGTCCAGAGTCAAGCTGGAGTTATTCAAAACTATGATTTTTTCCTTTTTCTCAATGTCCTGCATCCTCACCTACAAATTATGGAAAATATTTTTTATTACATCTGTAATGTACAAAAAGTATTTTTCTCTTGCTATCCATTAATTAAACATACATTAGTATGATACCACTTGCATGGCATCTATATTATATTAGCTATTAAGTAACCAAGAGATGATTTAAAGTATACGACTGGATTGTATAGGTTCCATGCAAACACTGTCCAATTTATACAAGGGACCTAAGCATTCTCCAGTGTTGGTATCCATAGTGGTCCTAGAGCCAATGCCATACAGATCCTGAGGAACTAGATACTATTTAAAACAAAAAAATGTGAATATAAAAAGCATCCTAATTTATTCTTTAGCAACCCCCTATAACCTTCACATCAGAACCCAAGGAAATAAAAAGACTTTTAAAGATACAAATTAAATTAAATTGAAAATGTCAAATTCCATGAGTGAAAAGACTGAGGAATTCAACAGTGAGATGTTGAAAATTCTTTATGCTGCTTTCTTCTACACTCTCTTACCTCTTTGCCCCTGCTATAGAAACAGGTCATTGGAAGCTACTTATGTTGAAAGGCATGTAATAGGAAATAAACAAATTAAAATGGGGCAGGGAGAGGGACAGGACACTTCATCAGAGTTACCAAAATTGGCTCATTTTTACTATTTACATGAAAAATGCTGCATTTGCCTACAAGCCAAACTTGTGAGATATTGTCTGGGCTCAATGAACTTGACTCCTCCATGACTGATGGAGAATTTCATTGAGTACTGCCCCCGGAGAAGATCCATCCAGTCTCTGGTAGATTTCTCAGCAGCCAGTGGTGTTTAGCTACACCATGGGGTGTGCAAAATAAATAAAGGTTAAATGATTATCAAAATGTGACCAACATTTGAGCAAACAGCATGCACCTTCGCAGGAGGGATATCAGAATTAAGGCAAAACACACTTGACTTTGAAAATGAATCTGTCGGAGACAGCTGCTCTGTACTCCTTCTCGCTGGGGAAGTGTTGGCAGAGAATCAGATCAGAGTAGGTCCCCAGCACCTGACCCAGGCTCCTGGGGCTCCCTGAGCCTTTCTGACCCATCACCATTCACTTTCATGTCTAGAAATCTCAAAGAGATAGTCTTTGAGCTCCTACATCCCCTTTGGAGAGGATTAGACATGAAAACTAGCAGTGTCTGTGTAAAGCTAGGATGAGGACTCCAGAGGGGGAAGTTTTTTTTATCTGTTGGCCTCTACTGGTAAGTATTGTAGGAGACAATGTAGGAGACAAATGTAGGTAAGCATTTAGAGCAGACAATGCTGGAAGCAGGAGATCTCTCTTAACCAGAGTTAGCAGGCTAGACTTGCCATCTGCCAACCAGTTTGAGGATCCTAGATTATCTCATTTAATCCATATACGGTCCCATGGAGTCGCCCTTTTATTAACTGTACTTTTCAAATAAGGGAACAGCAATAGTGCAAAAGCAACTTGCCCAAGGTCATACAACTAAGAAATGGGGAAGCTGAGCTGGGCCCAGTTGGCTGGAGACACTCTCTTAACAGAAGTGCTACAGTGCCACCCTCTGGTCCTCATGGAATAACATCCTTTGCCAATGAAATCCAGTACCATGGATTGAAGGTGTAGTGTGTGTCCCCTGAAAATCTACTTGTTGAAAAGTAATCCCCAGTGGGAGAATATCTGGGGATGGAGCACTGGGAGGTAATTAGGTCAGAAGGTTATAGCCCTCAAGAGTGGGACTAATGTACTTACAGTAGAGGCGTCAGATAGGTCCTCCTGCAAGGAGCAAGGAGGTCTTATATTGAGGAACCAAGTCCACAGATGAGGATATGGAATCCCTCTGGTTACTAAACGGGCAGGTGCCTTGAACCTGACTGTCCCAGACTGTGGGACTCTGAAAAGTGAAGTCTTGTGATTTAAGTCCCTTTGTTGATGGAACTTCTTTGTAACATCCACAGCAGACAGCAGTGCCAATCATATTATATAAGCTTAATCAAAATTTAAGCCTGTGGAATGAAAGAGCTCATTAGAGAGGATGAATACAGACTTCATTTAAATGTGAATATTTAGAAGTTACACACTAGGCAGGAAATGAACCTTGAGATTGGGTGCTTTGCAACCAACACAACCTAGAGGATAGAAAATACAGAAGTAAGAGGAAAAAAAAGAAGCTTTAATGGCAATAGCTCAAAATCCAAATATAGTTTAAAAATCAATAGTACTGTATATACAAAAAACACTATACAGATCATATTTATGTATTTATAAATATATATGAATATACATATATTATATAGCAATAATTAATGAAAAAAGAACACACATGGTATGCACTCTCTGATAAGTGGTTATTAGCCCAGAAGATTGGAATACACAAAGTACAATCCACAAACCACAAGAAACTCAAGAAGAAGGAAGACCAAAATGTGGACATTTCATTCCTTCTTAAAAGGGGGAACAAAATACCCATGCAAGGAGTTGCAGAGACTAACTATGGAGCAGAGACTGAAGGAAGGGCACTCCAGCCTGATATAGTTGTCTCCTGAAAGGCTCTGACAGTACCTGACTAATACAGAAGTAGAGGCTCATAGCCATCCATTGAACTGAGTACAGGGTCCCCCATGAAGGAGTTAGAGAAAGAACCAAAGGAGTTGCAGGGTTTATAGCCTCTTGGGACGAACAACAATATGGACTAACCAATGCCCTCAGAGCTCCCAGGGACTAAACCACCAACCAAGGACTATACATGGTGGGACTGATTGTTCTGGCAGCATGTGTATAGTAGAGGATTGCAAAGTTGGTCATCAATGGGAGGAGAGGCCCTTGGCCCTGTGAAGGTTCTGTGCCCCAGTGTAGGGGGATAACAGGGCAGATAAGTGGGAGAGGGTGGGGTGGCAGGCATGGGGAGGGAAAGGCAACAGGGATTTGTTCTTGTTGTTTTTGTTTGTTCATTTGTTTGTTTTTTGGAGGTGAAACTGTGAAAGGAGAAATCATATGACATGTAAATAAAGAAAATATTTAAAAAAATAAAAATAAAAATAACCATCCTCACTTTAAAAAATGCATTATCATCACAAGCCTAATGGCAGAGCCTACAACACACCTAGGTTGTAGGTCAGGCCTGCTGCTCCTAGGTACCTGTCCATAACTGTAAACTTATAAGTATAGTATCTTCAAGCTACTAAATTGACTTTATTATACATTTTCAAACTTTACAAGTTTAAGATGTTTAAACTTATAATATCAGTTCTTAAAACACAGTCTGTATAGCTATGTAAACAATCCTGTCTTTTACGTCTTTATTTTATAAATATTTTTATGTTTACAAAATTCAATATATCTGTGGATTTTAATCTGAAGCACAAGTATCCACATTCACCTGAGTATACACATGGTAGAAACTGCCAACGCACTGTCGCCCTCTTCCTCACAGGAAGACTTCGTCGTCTTCAGGGGTGACTACACGCAGGTACATGCTGGCGGAAGGACATTTCAAATGCTATTTAACAAATTTTGGGGTTTTTGTTTGTTTGTTTGTTTGTTTTGGGTGGATATGTTTTCCAATGACTATTAAATATTCTTTTTTTAAAAGATTTTAAAAATGAAATACACTTACAATGATAGTATAAAACAAAGCAACATTAGTGCTCTTTCAAACATTTACACACATATAACACACACACACAACCACACACACACACACACAACCACACACACACACACACACACACACACACACACACACCCCAGAGTCAGAAAATTGAAGCAATCACTGCTTCTCTTGTTTTTAAAGTACAAAATTCCTATGGTTAATCACCCCATGAATTTGCAGTTCTGTTGGAGATAATAACTAATCTCATTGACAGAGGTAGAAAACCCTTGTTTACTTTGCCTTGTACACCATTTAACTACAGCTTTCACCAGCATGACATGAAGCAGCAGTACTCACTTGAAGTGCTGACCATAGTCCCTAAGATCACTGACCCAATCAGCTGTGCAAATGCCATGAACCTTCAGAGTACACTCAGAAAGGCAGATGGCTTTCTGCTTAACTTTATGAATTGACCTTTCTATTTATTCAAAATTGCATGAAACTGTCATGTCTGATACAGTACTGTTTACCTGAGGCAAAATCTGGGACAATTTTATTACAAATATTTTAATTAGATATTGCCCAAAATAAGAATAACCACACTCAAAATAGCAATGTCAAGTAGTATGCCATTCAATTTGAATTATGGCTAAGACTCAAGGATTCTCTAGAGTCTGAGGAGTGCTGGTCAATAATGGCATGGCCTTAAGGAATTTTGGTCATTTATGACCATCAATGATGTGCAAATGACCAACATTTTGAAGGGAGGCAAGTTACTATCTGCTTATAACGGTCTGTATATGTTAGGATCCCATGATCAGATCAAATCATTCAATTCAGAGTCTAAACTTTAGAGGACATAATCAAAAGAGTGAAAATAGTAATAATAACTCAGTTCCACTTCAGGATATCGATGATTTTTACTTTCTTTAACTTGGTCCTTGATTATGTCTTTTCAGTATTCTTCCACGATAAAATGAGAAACACATAAAAAAAAAAAAGAAGAAGAAGAAAAGGAAAAAAAAAAAAGGCCATGAATTTAAAAAAGCAGAGAGAAGCAGATGGGAGGGTTTGGAGAGTAGAGAAGAGAAGTGGAAAATGATGTAGTTATATTTTAATCTAAAAAAATAAAAAAATAAATATATTTTTAATGATACTGCAGTCAGATCCTGTCAGCAGCTACATCTGTTGGCCTAGTTCTTTTGTGGATGTCCCAGCCTCTCTTTCTCTTCTGGAAACAAGGCCTCTGGTATGGCTACTCCTGATGGTATCATCAAAGTATTCAAGATTATGAAGGTGTGCCAGCCCTCAAAGCCAGAAGCGAAGACACTCAGGAAGGCCACACTCTTCTCTCTGAGAACAGGAACAGCATCCTGGAAGAGAGCCGGGAGATCCTGGTAAGAGACCTGTGGGGCAGACTGCAGAGGACCATTCCACCACCTTGGTCAAGATGGTGGCAGGCAAAGGCTGAAGCTATGCTCTCTATGGTACAAGCTAGAGACCAAAGAGAGTAAGAAGAGGAGCACTGGTGTTCATCTTCTGGGCACCTGACAGCTTGTATCCCCCAAGACCAGGTCTGAGGCTGCTCGATACCTAATGCTCTATGCAGCTCCAAGGATGCCATCCAGATAACGGATGCTGGGGGCCATGCATGAATCACAAGCAAACTGCTATAAGGAGGTCAAGGACCATTGGACACTGGCAGAGAAACTAGGAGGCAATGCTATTATCACCTTGGGGAGCAAGCCTTTGTGAGTTACCTCTGTTCCTCTGCATCTTGCAGTCTCAGACCTGCTCTTGGGGGTGGGGGGTACAGGCTGCCCCTTTCCTACCATACTGGAGGCAATGGGGAATCCCCGTGGAGGAAGAACAACTCCTTCACCCAAGTTGCCAAACACCCCACCACACCCACTCCTCAGACCATCTTTTCTCCATCCTTGACAATCTACCACTGATCTTCTTATTCTTCTTGGGTTGAAGCAGAACAGTTCCCCTCCCAGGCACAGAGTTTTAGAGAGCCTTGTTTCTTAACAACCCCCCTACTCCTCATCTCTCCCCATACCATGCTGCCAACATTTAACAGCAATATAACTGAGCTTGTCAGTTTACTTCTGTGTTTAAATGGAATGTTATGGAAATGATCCTCTCAGACAGCTGGATATCGTCCATTTCCTTCAGTTCTTGATCACTTCTGAAAGCAGGACCACTAAGAGACCTTCAGTGTAAACAATTTCTGGGTCACATTACCCCGTGCCTTTAATTCCAGCACTTTGGAAAGTAGAGGCAGGCAAATCTCTGAGTTCAAGGCCAGCCTGGTCTACAGAGCAAGTTCCAGGACAGCCAAGACTATACAGAGAGACTTTGTTTCAGGAGAAAAAAAGAAGAAAATTTTTAAAAATAAATGGTAGTTCCTTCAGAGATTTAGTGTTTTACAGTAAGACCATGGTGGAGTCTTTGTGGTGATCATGATTTTTTTTTTATTGATTTAAGTTTTATTACATTATGATAAGAAAAGATGCATGATCTCAACTTATCTGAATTTGTTAACATTTAAAAACATATTTTAAGTAAATAGAATTAAGTCACATTCTTGTTTCCCTGCTGTCCTCCCAGAGACCTCCCCATCAATACCTACAATACCTTTTTTGTCATATTCTTTAAAATTTATAAAATATTTTAACAATAAAAATGATTATTATAAAAGTTGTTTGTTATAAAACAACAATCAATTAACAGTATTATGTAGATGCTTGTCTACAGCAATACTGAAAAGACATATTTTTCTCAATATAAATATTAAATACCTCCAAACTTATTAACTGTATATTTCAAAATAATACATCACTACTTGTATATTTTAAATGAACATAAACATATAAAGTCTTTTTGTTTGTTTGTTTGTTTGTTTGTTTTGTATTTAGTAGAGCTTAAAATCTTGGCTCTTACTGTGGTACAAGCCCAAAATAAGAACAATTTTTAGACATTGGACTTCATTGTAATAAGGCTATACTTCAATGACCCTTACATCACCAAAGGATTTTACCTCCATCTTAGCTAAGCTGAGAGTTGACAGTTCTGTTGCACCAAGGAATGAATTGTAGGCACGATTTTTGGATACAGACTTCCTGCTATGGTCAAAGCTATTTGACTTGAGTGAGTGACTTTATTCTCAGCCCACAGAAAACAGGTTACATTCATTTAAGAAATGGTGTGTGTATTAAGATGACATAAAGTCATTCACCAACTGTTCAAGGAACAATGGTTCTACTTGGAGGGTGGCACAGACATTAGGTGAGGGTAAGAATCTGGTTCATTGGCTGTGATAATCTGGAAAAGCATTCATCTCAGAGAAAGAGTAACTTATAAAGTCCTCTTCTTCAAACTTGATATGATAATTACAAATGTCAAGCAAAGCATTCAATCTCACTCTTTGTTGTTCTCTTACAAGCTACCTCCCAAGTTAATTGTCTACGTTTCTTTTGGCTGTATAAATACTTTTGAAATATGTAAACTGTTCTGAAAACCATAGTTTAGTGTAATAACATGAAATAAACAATACTACTAATAGAGAGTCTGAGATAGGAGAAGCAAGATTTCAAAACCATTATGTTGTACACAGCAAGGCACTGTCACATACAAACAAGCTGAAAGTGTATATGGATTGTACAATATTGGATCTATTTCTCCAATTACCAAATTAGAAAGACCATTGGATGACAGTCAACAAATTTCTAATTCCTCATATTTTTGTATTTCAATCAACTAGAATATGTTGGTAATATTAATTTTCATATTAAGACATTAAGAAAAAGTAATTGTTACTTCCTGTTGTTTTTGTTGTAAGAAGTGGAATTGTGTGAGTTTGTTGAAAGATTACTTTCTTGCTTCTTCTAGGGGGTAGTTTTGCTCCTTATGTTGATATTTTCCATCTATTATCCTTTGTAGGGCTGGATTTGTGGAAAGATATTGTGTAAATTTCATTTTGTCATGGAATATCTTGTTTTCTCCATCTAAGGTAATAGAGAATTTTGCTGGGTATAGTAGCCTGGGCTGGCATTTGTGTTCTTGTAGGGTCTGCATGACGTCTGCCCAGGATCTTCTAGCTTTCATAATCTCTATTGAGAAGCCTGGTGTAATTCAGATAGGCCTGCCTTTATATGTTACGTGACTTTTTTTCCTTTACCGCTTTTAAAATTCTTCCTTAGTTTAGTGCATTTGGTGTTTTGATTATTATGTGACGGGAGGAATTTCTTTTCTGGTCCAGTCCATTTGGAGTTCTGTAGGCTTCTTGTATGTTCATGGGCATCTCTTTCTGTAGGTTAGGGAAGTTTTCTTCTATAATTTTGTTGAACATATTTACTGCCCCATTACATTGGGATCTTCACTCTCTTCTATACCTATTATCTTTAGGTTTGGTCTTATTTCATCCTGGATTTCCTGGATGTTCTGGGTTAGCAGCTTTTTGCTTTTTTCATTTTCTTTGACAGTTGTGTCAATGTTTTCTATGGTGTCTTCTGCCCTGAGATTCTCTCTTCTATCTCTTGTATTCTGCTGGTGATGCTTGCATCTATGACTCCTGATTTCTTTCCTAGGTTTTCTATTTCCAGGGTTGTCCCTCTTTCTAATTTCTTTATTGTTTCTATCTCCAGTTTTAGATTCTGGATGGTTTTGTTCATTTCCTTCACCTGTTTGATTGTGTCTTCCTGTAGTTCTTTAAGGGATTTTTGAGTTTCCTCTTTAAGGGCTTCTAGCTGTTTATCTGTGTTCTTCTGTATTTCTTTGAAGGTGCTATTTATGTCTTTCTTAAAGTTCAATATCATCATCATGAGAAGTTATTTTTATATCTGAATCTTGCTTTTCTGGTGTGATGGTATGTCTAGGACTTGCTATGGTGAGAGAATTGGGTTCTGATGATGCCAAGTATATTCTTACATATATAACCAGCACCATTTGGTTAACTCTAGTGCTACCTGCCCTTGCTAAATCTGACTGGAGCCTGTCCTTCCCATGATCCTGGTTGTGTCAGAACTCCTCAAAGTCAAGCTGTCTCTGTGATCCTGTGATTCTGTGATCCTGGGATCCTGGGCTTGTTAGAGTGCCTGGGAGTGGAGTTTCCTCTAGGTGTTGTGGGACTGGGGCGGAGTTTGCACCCAAAGTCTGCTCAGGACACCCACTGGCCCAGACAGACAGGAAGCAACCTGAGCCACTGGGCTGGTAGAGTTCCTGTGTGTCTGGGTCCTGCTTGTCCGTTACTCTCGGTGTTGGGACAGATGTTGTGTCCTCCTCCCCTCTGATCCTAGGGATATTAGAGCACCTGGGAGTGGAGCTTCCTCTGGATGTTGTAGGACTGGCTGTGGAGCTTGTGCTCAAGGTCTGCTCAGGGCACCAACTGGCCCAGACAGACCCATGGTGATACTGATTCTTATAATAAAACACTACTTAAATTTTCACATTTTTCCTTTGTCATCAAGTCCACTTAGAGTTAAATTTGTAAATTCTGACTTTAAGTGGTAGTATGTCATACAAATATTCAATATTTACACTTAACTCTGTTCTTTAGTTATGCTTTAATTGTACTTTAGTTACTTTTCCCCAACAGTTCCATATGACTTTATTAAAGAATTCAATAAGAAAAATATCTTAAATAATGTTCACTGATGCTAATGTTGTTTGTTTCTGGAAGGTAGCATTTGGCAAGTTATTATAATTGTTAGTAGTCATCATTATATAACTGTTGCTATAACTAGAAAGTCATTTGTTCAATATTCACATACAAGGGCCAGTCATTGAGCTACATGCCAGCACTCAGGTAGCAGAGGCATATGTAACTGTGTGAATTCAAGGCCAATAAGGCCAGCTTAGTCTAAAACTCCCATTCGAGTTCCAGGAGAGTAAGAACTATGTAGGAAGACAGTATGAAACACATACTCACATGTGCACATAAGAGAGAGAGAAAGAAAGAGAGAGAAAGAGAGAGAGAAAGAGAGAGAGAGAAAGAGAGAGAGAGAGAAGCACATACATAGCTAGCATTTGCAAGATGACAAGAACTCCTCTTGACACTGAGCATGGTAGCTCACATCTAGAATCCAGACAGAGCCAGTGAGGGCCTGCTGAAGAGATCAATGGAGACAAAAAAGGTTGTCAAAGGTTCTAAGGCACCAAGGATAGACAGATCCATAAAGCATGTGGTGATTTCTAGCTCTACAGAGCTTTTGAACTTGAACCAAGTGTTTGATAAATTGGGTAGCACATTAACTTTCTATAGCATAACACAGTGAAAATGATCAAATTTGCTCTTTTAGTTCATTTTCCATGGCCAACCCTACTCCCACCAGCCTTACTTAACAACCTCTGCAGTCTTATGTCATATTTCTTGTACTCAAAATTGAGGTAACCTCCCAGAACAGTGATTGCCCAAGTGGGGCATGTTAAATGCTTGCTTGACTAAGCTAATGGCAATGTTGAAAGTTTTATTGACGTTAAACCCTTTCAAAAATTATCTGGCAACCTGGCTAAAAGCATATATACTGTGTGAATCTCCTTCATTAATGAGGCAATTAATCGTGAGAACTAGCAAACTTCACTGAGAACTAAGTTTGTTGCTGTGAAAACACAGCTCCCGGCCTCTCACGAAATCCCTAGTCAAGAAAGCAGCACCTCACAGTAGAGGAAGCCTAGAGTGATTGACAGCTCTGGTTATTGATTTTGGATTTTGAGAACAACTCCCGGGGGGCTGGTATCGGCGAGGCAGAGGCAGAATTTGATGAGGCAGATGGGACCCTGAGGGAAAACCTCATAAGGCAGTGTGTGGAAGTGCCCTTTCCCTGACCCCAGCAGGCGTGATAAGAGATGATCTCTTTCTCATTTTAACAGGGATTTATTCCCACCAGGCTGCATCTGCAGAAGATGACAGCCCAAGAGAGACTTGCTATTTGGGGAAAAGGGCGGGGCGGGGGCGGGGGGGGGAAGAGGGACTTCTTAAACACAAACTTTCAAATTGCCACTCACAGCAAGCAAGTGCTTTGGGGAAGAGGGTGGGTATGACGTATGTGGTACCCAGGATCACCTGAGATCCAGGATTTAAGTTGTGTTAATACTGAAAAGTTTTATTTCATCTGCCTGTTATCCATCACAGCTGTTATCCATCTACCTATCTATCTATCCAACTATCTCCCTCTGTGCGTGCACACTCCCGTGTGTGTACAAATGTGTGTTCTATCTCCCATAGATCAACAGGTTACATGGGTCTTTGGTTTTGTTAGTTAGCTAGTTAGTTAGTTAGTTAGTTAGTTAGTTAGTTAGTTAGTTTTTTCAGTTTTTCGAGACAGGGTTTCTCTGTATAGCCCTGGCTGTCCTGGAACTCACTCTGTAGACCAGGCTGACCTCAAACTCAGAAATCCACCTGCCTCTGCCTCCCAAGTGCTAGGATTAAAGGCATGCACCACCACTGCCTGGTCTTTGTAAAGTAGCACCCCCTCACCTAGCATATTCACACCTACCACCAGAGACTGATGGTGGGGCAATGGAAAACAACAGAAACAGCAGGCTGCCTCCGTTGTCTAAATCCATGGTTTGCAGACAGGCTCAGCTGAGGACGGACCAAGTCATGAGGGTTTGGCTACAGGTAAAAATAATGATGTGCTTAACTTCCTCCCATGCCATGGAGAGTTCTATAGCAGAAAACGTACTTGGCAGGTGTATGCAGTCAACTCACCAACGGAACCACAAATGGGTCTGGGGAAAATTAACTGTGGAGCAGTGAGGGCGGTGTGCCTTTGAGGAATCTTTTGCTTTTTGTATCCTCTGGGTATGTGTTCCTTGACTTTCTCATCTCTTTACATTCTGCTGCATTGAAGCATGAGCAGGTGCCAACGTTTTAATTAAAAATTATGACAGGACAAATTTAAGTTGTAAACATCCCAATCTAACTGTTAACTAAATTGCTCTCTGCAAATTAGGAAGGGTCCCATTGTGTGATTCTAGAAGTTTGTCCCTAAAACTCACGCTAACATCGAATTCCCAATACTGTGGTATTGAGAGAAGGTGATATCTCTAAGGGGAAGGAAGTTATCTCAGCTGCTCCTAAATACAAGGACTAGCGTAGTTTCCTGGAGAGTGAGTTAGTTATCACAGGATGTTGAAATAAAACCAGGGATGAGGTTGTTATAAAGCCAGGTATCTCTGCTCATTTCTTTCTTTTATACATGTTTATTTTCACCTCTTACCCTGAGGCTCTTACTAGAAGCCAAACAGATATAGATACCACACTCTTGAACATTTAGAACTATAAGCAAAAAAAAAAAATCTTTTCCTTATAAGTGACTCAGTCTCGGGCATTGTGTTACAGTAACTACAAGTAGTCTAAGATAAATCATTGTGTCAGCAGGGATATTGTTAGCTTACACCAATGTTCTCCTCAAAAACCTCCCCTCTTACTTAGATCTCTTTACTACTACCCAGTCCTCTCTACCCTAAGTAACCCTACCATCTTGCCCAACAAACTCAAACTGGGGTAGAGGGAGTCATTGGGAATGCAAGTTGTCCACCAAATCCTTTCTACCACTCTTCCAAATTGAATTTGATTCACATGAAAGTCTGAATCCACGGGCTGCTTAACTAGGCTACATCTCCCAGCTTATTGTTATCCCTGTTGGCCTGGTTGTAAGTCACGGGATGTGTTTGCCCTGCTCCCACCCTTTCCTGATGACTGGAAAGTCCAGGTGGTATCCTTCGAACTTCAGTCATTCCGAAATGGCAAGTCCCAAGGCTGCTGCAGTAGTTTATAAAGTTGAGTTGCTGCACTGCCAGCTTGGAGTTTCTGTGTCAGCATAGACTCTCTAGTAGGCCATAGCCTTGGGGAACAGCAAAAGGAAGTCATGGTATTGGGAAACAGTGACAAGAAGTCATGGTATTGGGGAACAAGAGTGGGAAGCCATGGTACTGGGGAACAGCAAGAGAAAGAGCATGGGGAGCAGCCATGTTATTGAGGAAGAGCAGTAGCAACAGTTTCTTCTTAACCTACTGCATGGTCTCATCAAAGTGATAGCTTGGATGCTTGATTTTTGTGTGCATCACTACATATCATGGAATACCCAGTAACTGAGGAAGTATCATTAGCTGGTGTGTCTGGGAGGCATTTCTAGAAAAGATACCCACTTGGATCAGAACACTAACAGAAGCTGTGTTTGTATATGTATGTGTACATGTGAGTGTGTCTATATATGTACATATGTGTGTACATGAGTGTGCATGTGTATAGAGGGTGCATTGTGTATACACATGTGTTCACGTAAGTATGTCGGTAGGTGCCGTGTGTATGTGTAAATGTGCCCTGTATGAGTGCGTTTGTGTGTGGCGCGCAAACAAAGGCACGCCACTCACGAAGTTCTTCCAACGGATCTTTATTGAGAGCAGGTGGCAGGCGAAGACCCCAAGCCCCGAAAACAGTCTGTTTTTATAGGTCTCCGGACAGCGTGTTGCTTCAGGATAGGCAAGTGCAGTGTCCTTGACTAGCAAGTCCCATGGGATTGGTTGATAATTAGATCATGCGCACTGAAGTACCAAAAACAAAGGCAGTGGCTGATAAACAAGTACTAGAAAAACAGGAAGCCAGCGCCATCTTGTAATGGCGATTACATGTGGCTCTCCACAGTCCTACACTTCGAGTACCTCACTCTGTAGACCAGGCTGGCCTCGAACTCAGAGATCTGCCTACCTTTGCCTCCCAAGTGCTGGGATTAAAGGCGTGCGCCACCTTCGCCTGGCCCTTGAGAATTTTTTTTTTTCAAGACAGGGTTTCTCTGTGTTGTCCTGGCTGTCCTGGAACTCACTCTGTAGACCAGGCTGGCCTCGAACTCAGAAATCCGCCTGCTTCTGCCTCCCAAGTGCTGGGATTAAAGGCGTTCGCTACCACCGCCCGGCACGAAAAAGTTAGTTTTATGACTGAGAATTTAGTTGGATAATTTACAAAATCCTGATGTACTTATTTATGTTTTAAGGTCTAATTGGACGAGAAGGTTGGAAACAACCTAGAAGTAAGAAGAAACACCAAGTAAGAGGCTCTGAATCAAGGCTTCACCTTTAGCCTTTAGATATATCAGGATGTTTTTAGTATGTATCAGATAATTCAACA
Source organism: Hylomyscus alleni (assembly GCA_019843855.1). Classification (NCBI taxonomy): domain Eukaryota; kingdom Metazoa; phylum Chordata; class Mammalia; order Rodentia; family Muridae; genus Hylomyscus; species Hylomyscus alleni. Next base: position 5,634 of record JADRCC010573678.1, on the reverse strand, counting down.
TCTTGAATGTTGAATGGCAGATGTTCCAAGAGGTTTCTCAATATTCCTTTCCTAGCAGAATGTACATGGCCATATGAAAAGATTGAAGAATTTTTAAAGAACCCTTTTCTTATATATTATAAATAATATGCTTATATATTATAAATAAATAAATAATTTATATATACAAGCATATAATGAACTTATCACTTTTGCCCTCATATAATTATCTCCAATTTCTTTCTCACTTTCTGTTCTCATCTCTCACTACCTCCCTTCATCCCTATTGCCATCTCTCTTCCCTCCTCCATATACTGCTGAAGCCCTCCTTCTTCCAAACATATCTCTCTTCTATTTACATATCTTTTCATCTGTGTGATGATCTGATTTTAATTAAGGTTACTTATTTAAACATGGATGGAAAGTTGTTTACTGGTGCATGCACAGTTTGACAATGGATATACCATGGAATCATAATGAGTTATGGTTAAGTATTGTCTATGGAAGACAGAACAATTAGTTGCAGAAATATGTAGCTAACACTCAACGTGAATAAGGTTTATACTACTAACAGTTCATGTGTCTTTATGAATAAATTACTAGTGTGTTGTACTTTAATGGAGTAGAGGTAATAATGATTATCCTAATGTACTGGCTGGTTTTGTGTGTTAACTTGACACAAGCGGGAGTCATCACAGAGAAAGCAGCTTCAGGTGAGGAAATGCCTCCATGAGATCCAGCTGTAAGGCATTTTCTCAATTAGTGAATAAGGTGGAAGGGCCCATTGTGAGTGGTGCCATCCCTGGGCTGGTAGTCTTGGGTTCTATAAGAAAGCAAGCCGAGCAACCTGGGGGAAGCAAGCCAGTGAGTAACATCTCTCTATGGCCTCTGTATCAGCTCCTACTTCCTGCCCTCTGTGAGTTCCTATCCTGCCTTCCTTTGGTGATCAACAGCAATGTGGAAAGTGTAAGCTGAATAAACCCTTTCTTCCCCCAAATGCTTCTTGGTAATGATGTTTGTGCAGGAATAGAAACTGTGACTAAGACACCTAATAAGCATTATTTTGAAAAGTCACTATAAATCTGCTTATATGCATAATATTAAGTGTTTAATTTTATTTAAACTTCATTATCAACTTAAAAGATCACACAGTTAATTAAACAAAATCCAAAAATTCCATCCGTGTCTGCCTCTTACCTAGAACAAGTGTCAGAGAGGAGGGCACAACAATCTGTACAGGGAAGAGCATGCTCCCAGAGGTTCTATACAGCTAGAAACAGAGGTCAAAGTGAAAGATGGCTGATATCCATAAGAGCCTGGCTGATGTTATCTTGGATGGAAGGAAAGACAAAGATATGTCTGTGTTCATAGTTCATTCATACTGGTGCTGATTTGAAAACCACAAAGTTATGGAAAACCAAAGGTTTTGCAAGCTTAACTTTTAATAAAGTAACTTCAAAAGCCAACATAGAGCTCAGTTGTTTGGAGGGATTCTCTCCTCCTTACACCTAATTTTGCAACAATCTGACAGATGACAGTATAATAACGTTAGGACTAAATAATGAATTTTGCCTAAATGATAATGGGTTTATGATAAAAGTGCTCATACCAGTGGAAAAGGTGTAATTGGTATTCTTAGTTATGTATATTTCTAAATCTCATTTTAAGAAATTCTGGAACTAATCTTGTAATAATAGTTGCTAATGTGTCAATAAAATTAATAGAGAAAACTGCTTTATCATTTATAAAAGTTAATTCAATATGACAGGAATTTAATTTTACATTGAAAGGATAAAAGGAAAATTAATCAGACATGTCTCCTACAAAGTGTTGAGATGAGAAAAAGCTACATCGAGCATAAACACTTTACTCTCTCATAGTATTTGTTCATTTCCCACACTAGGCCATTCTCTAATACATATTATGCTTGCCTATGAAAATGTCACCTTGTGTTAAATCTTTTTAGCCTTGACATCCTGGTGTAACTTCTGAGGGTTATTTCATCTGGGTGGTCATTGCCTTTGGTACCATGACTCTTTTTGCTTCATCTCTAGTGTTACTTCTGAAATGATATGAGAAATGGTTTGAGTGTCTAATTGCCCACTTACTCATTTTACCATCTCAGTGACTCATATCATCCTCACTCACACATGGCCCAAACTTCCAGACTCATTTTCAATATTCTCTGGGTTACAGTTGTGTTCCCAACAACAAAAAGTACCTTCATTGCATAAATATAAATGTAGTAAGGTTTCTCAATTCTTCCTCTCAAGCCTCTTCCTCAGGATTCTCCTTTAAAAGTACCTTCATTGCATAAATATAAATGTAGTAAAGTTTCTCAATTCTTCCTCTCAAGCCTCTTCCTCAGGATTCTCCTTTACTGGGCAGATAGGACTGATTTTCAATTTCACCTTTCACATCATCTTGTCCAGCAAGCAAACATTCTTGGAGTTGATTGTATGTTTTCCAGAAAATATTGCATGATTGAATGCAAATATTCTTGCTGCTCTCTATACTATCAAGGTGGAAGACTTTCTTATTTATTTCTGAAACAAAATTTATTGAATAAACAAATATCTAATATGTTTGCAAGTGTAATGAGCACTAGGTCCTGGACATGATCACTGGATCCTGGTCACCAACACATAATTATTCTGATATAAAGAAAAATCATAGTTTATTTGATAATCAGAGACATATAGACAATTCCAGTCACATAAAGTAATATAATAGAAAATCCAGTATCATCAAAATAAAAAAGGGAGACCCAAATTGAGTTTGAAAGGGTGAGGGTTGTTCCATGACTAACACCTCCCTCTCAGAAAACCAAGTATACTGATAGTAACTACATACTATGTCACTTAAGATAGACATAAAGAATAGTTCTTTGGACATCACAGACAGTACATGAAAGTTTAGTCTCTTGGGTTCACAAAATTAAATAACTGAGATATTTTAGAGAAAATGCAGGATTTTTTCTCTATATGAAAAAGAAAATGTATTTTATGTAAATGTAAATGTATTGCTTCTGGCTCTTTGGAGGCTGTAGACAGTAATTCTGAGGTGGTCTTGTATGTACAGGAAAGGATGCTACAATGACAGGTTCTGTCAGAACACAGATAATACCATTACAAATGGCGATCTAACCTTAAAAGTAAAGCATTCGGCTCAAACAACCTTTACCCATAAAAAAAATGACAGTGAGATTTTAAGTAGCTTTGTCACATGATAAATAAATGTCATGAACAGGACTATATCACCAGTATTTTGTTTCCAAGACTAATAGACCTTCTCCTGAAGAGAATTTCTAAACTTTTATAATACTGTTGAGTAATGTTGAAGTCATAGTCCCTTCCTCAACATTACAGCAAAAGTGAAATGAAGACTCTCTCAGTGCTCCTGGGTCAGCACTGCATAGCTTTCATTTTTTCCAAACCTAGTGATTATAAAAGGTAAAATATTTTTTTTGGATGGGTTTTAACTATTAGATAAAATCTTGTAATTTCTGCATTATAAAAAATAAGAAATATATTAAAACTATTCATCTTTTTGAAAATTACTGATATCCAGTTACTCAAAAGCTTATAGTTTATAAATTATTTCTTCTCATCTGAAATTTCCATCCTTATTTTGAAAGTCTGTTTCTCATGACAGATATGCAAATATTTTTGTTTCATGATTTGGAGAAAAGAAGCACGTTTTCACTAAGCATTGATATGTAACCATTAACATTTATGTTGAGCAGGATACTTTAATATATGCACATAATATGCAATGATGAAATCATAGTAAGTGGGCATGAATCACTAATGTGATGGACATTCAAATTCTTCTCTGTTAGTTATTTTGAATGTATATTGTCATCCATCACAGTTTCCCACTTTGTGTATGGCACTGTAAGTTACTTCTGCCTAGCTACATCTTCTAGCCATTCCCCTCCCTCCAGTCATGTTTCTTCTCCACTGTTTCTGCAGGTCTGTAAGCACTATTCTTTCTGCTATAGGTGAGAGTATGTTGTTATTGTGGGTTTTGTATGTGCTTTATTTCACACTACACAATATTCTACATTTTATTCTATACGGTATAATATAAAATTTTCATTTTTATATCCTTTTCTTGCATTCTTTATTATTTCTTTCTTTTCTCATTACAATTTTTATGAAATTAGGACATTGGCTTGGCATTAAAAAGACATAATCCTACTCCCCCAGCCTGCTAAGTGCTGGAATTATGAACATGTTTCTCCATGTCTGGACACAGCAACTTTCCTTTATTCAGTGATTATTCGATTGATATCTAGAAATTCCTGTATCCTAGCTAATTTGAATATTGTTACAATAAATATGCTGCCATAGAGACATTTTTTGTTGTTGTTGTCCACATGCCCAGTAGAGGGATAGCTGCATCATGAAAATTTTTTTCTATACTGTAGTGGTCTGAATAAGAATGGCCTCCATATGCTCACTGGGAAGTGTAACAACTTTAGAAAGATTAGGGGCTATAGGCTTGTTGGAATAGGTGTAGGCTGTCGAATTTATTGTGGTCTCCTTGGTGGAAGTATTTAGCTGGGCATGGGCTTAGAATTTTCAAAAACCCAAGCCAGACCCAGTGGCTACCTCCTCTTGCTGTCTGCGGTTCCAAATGTAGAACTGTCAGCTACTTCTCAAGCACCATGTTGTCCTGTGTGCCATGATCCTTGCCATGATGATAATGAACTAAACCCTTGAAACCAGAAGCAAGCCATAATTAAATGTTCCCCCTCATAAGAGATGCAGTGTTCACAATGTCTCTTCACAGCAGTTGCAACACTGACTAAGGCATAAACTATTGAGAAAATTCCATCCTCTTTCATGGTGTCTGTTTTATATTCCAAAGGACTACATCAGATTTATCTTTTCTTTCTATACTTGTTAACATTTCTTTCTGTCTCTTTGCCAATACTCAGTGTGACAAGATATGATGTTGCCTAACTTGTTTTGATTTACATCTATTAATTAATGTTTTAAACTTTTTTTTGGTATAATTGTTAGCCATTTGTAAATCTTTGGGAAATTCTTTATACAAAATCATTCTCCCATGCCTTTTGTCTGTTGTGTTCTCCATATATTTATTAATATTCTCTTATGAGTGGAATAAATTATAAATATTTTCTTCTATTCTACATGATATTTTTATTTATTTAATTGGCTAAAGCAAATTCTTCTTAAATTTGCCATGTTCTAGATGCTGTTACTTACAGAGTCACATACAAGTCATTTCTTATGCTAACAATAAACCTATTGAGCAGTTTGAAGTATTTTATCTGTTTTCTTCCTATAGTTTCATATTCTTGGCAGTACATTGAATTTGAATCACATGAGTGTGTGTGTGTGTGTGTGTGTTTTGTGTGTGATGAAAGAGAGACTGGGAAGCAGGATGAAGAAAAAGTGGAAAGAACAAAGTGTTAAGATGGTGAATGTGGTCAAAGTATGTGACACATTTGTATGAAAGTGTCATGAAACTCATCAGTCTGTGAAAGGAATAGCAAATACTTTAACATCAGTTTATGTGTTATATAAATTAGGAAAATACAGAGAACTCCATCAAATGAATGGTGCAAAGACCACAGATAGACACCAAGCATCATTTTATTCCTTTATGGCCATGGTCTATACT
>JADRCC010573673.1:0-20698 GCA_019843855.1 Hylomyscus alleni | reverse complement strand
ACAACATACTCAGCCCAAGCCTTTATGTCAAGCATCTTTGCAGCAAGCAGGAAGCTGGGGCTTGGAGAATGGAGGGAGGGGGGAAAGAGAAAAAAAAAAAAAAAAGACTATATGGTTAATCAAATCCTGAAAGTTAGAACACATCCAGTTTAATCAGAATTCCATTATCACATAGCTTTGGTTTATTTTTCCAGTATTAATTAGTAGTACTTTAATAAAGATTAGTATCTCCATTTAGGAAAAAAAATAGTTCAAATCGAACAACACAAATAATCAATTTATAGAAAGTAAAGACCGATTTATAGACGGTAAGGCCCATCTGACCTGTGTCCTATGGGCGTTCTCCATGCCTCTAATTCTCAGGACAAACTGTGCAGGAGCAGACAAACAAGGATCTTGACTTCCACAAGCTCAATTCAGGAAAGAACTAAATCCTGCCATTGCTGACACACCATTAGTACTGCTAAGTACTAATTAACAAAAGTACAAATCAGACTTTATGTCTGACTTCTTGAGCCAGACCATAAGAAATTCTCCCAGAGAAGGGGAAGTAGATGGTTATTTCTGGAACATATAGGTTAAGGAAACTGTAATGCAAAAAAAAAAAAAACCCACGTTCATACATCCAGGAAAAAAATGATTTGCTAGGTTATGGGCTTTCAAATTTGACAGCTCTACAAAAAAAAAAAAATCACTATGAGAAATGCATCTACAATAAGTTTTATGCATCTTGGTCTTTTTTGAGTTGGTAACAGAGGATCGATCATCTGGTAAAATATGGTGAGGATTTGAGTGGCATTCTCTATATTGTTCCTGTTTCTAGCAACCTGTTTTAATTACAGGTTGAATTGCAATGCCTGGATAAAGTTTGTGTGTTTACAGCCACCTAAAGTCACCTAAAGTCTCAAGCTAAGATTTTTAAAAACCATTTACCTTATGTTAAAGAAGTCACCTCTAATTTTCCCCTGGAACTATCAGTGAATCAATCACAATTCAGATGATTGTTAGTTACGTCTTCTTCAGTTTGACCATACGATGTGGAGCACATATGAATGATCATATGTGACTGACCATATAGGAATGAGCTGGAAAAGAAGAAAATTAAGTCATAACTATTCTAAGATATTTCAGGATATTTTGATCACACTGTGAACCCCAAGATTGTGCTATAGTGTGACCCAGCCCTTAGCACACACCTTTGGTCCCCCTGCCTGGAATGCAGACACGCCCTTGGTGTACACCTTTAATCCCAAACAATGAAGGTAAAGTTAGTTTGTAGAAGGAAGCACCATATTTGAAAGTGATGTCAAATTGAGTGGCAGCCAAAGTGATGAATCAGAGAAAGATCTGATAGAACAGGATATGCCCAGCCCTCACAAGAAGAGAAAGGAAAAAGAGGCTATTTAAGAGGGCAGCACACAGAAGAAAGGAGGAGGCAGTTTTACCAGGAGAGTTTTACAAAGACAGGCTACAAAGAGAGAGAACAAGCTAGACAGAGGTGAAGACAATGAGCCAGAGGATGAGAAGGAGCCAGAAGATCAGAAGACGTTGCTGGAATTAGTTTGAGGTCAAGCAAGGCAATTCAGAAGAGGAGAGAGAGAAGCCAGATTGAATCAGTCAGCTTGGCAAGGAGTTTGAGCCAGAACAGCTGAGTTGGCCAGTTGCCAGCCAGCCAGCACTCAGGAAGAACAAGAAAGGATCAGCTTATTCCGAAATAAGTCTCAAAAGCTGAAAACAGTCTAGGCCTAGGTAAGACTGTATGGAGGCTAGAAGCTTCCAGGACTAGGCCTGGGTTAGCAGACTGAGCAGTAAGCCTCAGAGATGACAATTACAACAGGAGAATAAAAGATACCTTTACAGTAAGATTATGAATAGAAAAAAAAAATTTCTAAATTCTCTAAACACAAGTAAAAACATCTTTCTATAAGAGTATACCCTTTAGCACCTATTTCTTCCTAAATTACAACTGCAAATGCCTCAAAATAAGAGTCCTAATTCATAGAAGCCAAGTATTTTAAGTTAACTATTTGATTACTAAATTTTTGTCTGAATAATAAAGTTATGACTTTCACTGACATAAAAAAAAAAAAAATCCAGCTGGCTGACTGACATGTTACAGGCACCATACCCATAAAGATTTGGAATCTTTGCATCTACTCTGGGAATCCAACCCAAGGCCTAGTGGAGCATAGTAGGCAGGTGCCAAGAGTTTAAACTGCTTGTACTTAAGACTTCTCATTTATTTGCTGGATTGGGTACATCATTACAAAGTCAAAAAACTGTGCCTTGCTCTTTAAAGGTTTTGTGGTCTGTAGTACAATTAGTGTACCTTACAGGAAAATAAAAGATTACCAAAATAAGTATGGTACCCACAACAAATTATGGTCCCCATCAAGAAAACTGTCCCTGGTTTTAACTTCCATGTCCCCATGCTAATCTTCGTATTTGTACCAGAAACCATGCCTCCACTTTCAGCACATTAAACTGGCTGGAGACGTTGACCATCCTGACCCAAGTCGTAACGCCCTCGGCCAGTTGTAATCAGTTTGCAGGAAGGTCCAAGAAGGATCGATCTTTCTCGAGCCCAGTAACGAGCTAAAAGCAAGTCTGCGAAAAGCGCGTAACTTTGCAAATAGACTAGCGCGACTTAAAGACTAGGTTATGGCAAAGTTACCGTCCACAGGCCACACATCTCGAGTGCACCTCAGTCTCGGACCCAAACATCCTCGCCTCACTTTCAGGCATACTCCTTCACCTCAAAAAGCCTAGGGGACCCGGAGCTGCACCTGGAGGCTCCATACCTACAGCTTCCTACTTCTAACTTTCCCTCCTTAGGATTCTCCTTGCCCCGGGCCATATCCACCAACATCCGTCGGCCTCACAGGCTAAGGACGCCGCCCCGCCGAGCGGAGCCGGGCAGGATCCGCCATTCGGGAGCTCAGAAAGCCGGGGTAACCCGGCCACACGCTCAGCCTAGGCTACCGCTAGCCACCGCACACCCTAGGGGATCCTGCTCCCATCCCCACTCACCGCCAGGCAGGAAAAGTGGAAAGCGGAAGCCGCTCCGCTCAGGGCCCGCCTATAGGCGGGGCGGGGCGGGGCGGGATGAGGAAGTCGCGGGCGGGCTTCCGGCGGCGCCATTGCTCGAGCCAGAGCGAGAGGGCGGGGCGACGCGGCGCGGTGGTTTCGGGTGCCGCGCGGGGCTTCGTGTACGCTGCCGATGGGGCATCGTGGCCTCGCGTCCTGCGTGGGACGCTGGCGAGGAGACGGAGCGGGTGAGAAGTTCGTGCAGGGGACTCTCAGCCCAGAGAGCCGCAGCTAGAAATGAGGTGGACCCCGCAGTCTTCTTCGAGCCTTCTCGGCGGCCGTGGAAGGACTCTGGCTTGTTTCCTGACTCAACCCTCGCTCGTGCTTTATAGTTGAACAGTAGTTAAATATTTAAAGGTTCAGACAAAGCAGCAGCCGGGCTGGAATGTGTCCAGTGAACCTTGTTACCAGGGGGAAATGCTGCCACGCTGTGGGAAAGAGGTTTTGTTGTTTGTTTTTAATTTAAGAGCCTAACTTATTTCACAAAGGAATGGTCGATACTTGCCCAAAGTAAACTGTCAATAATTAAACTGTCAGGGCATAGAGATCCCACAGAAGTACTTGTTCTTCCAATACATAAATAAAGGACTTCAAAAGTCAACAAGCAGAAGAGGGTGCGTTAAATGGGTCTCCTAATCTGCAGGAACTGAAAGATTAGCTCTGATTTGGTTGGTGCTCAAATTTTGTGATTGCTTACCTGAGCTACTTGCTCTGTTTGACTGCCTCTGGCGAATGTTGCAAGACCTCCTCACTGTTGTGTGCCAAATAAAGCAAGTTTTTATTCCTGAGAGACGAGTGTGTTCCCTTTGAGGAGCAAGCCTAGACATGTATGAGTAGTTAAAGTGTAACAACAGTAACCATTATTTACCAAGAAGCAGACCTTGGCAGATAATCTAAGGATCTAAAATACCGCTCCTCAGGTAGATGCTAATGGTTGCATATTGTATTAGCAGCCGTGGTTTTCTTATTCTTGTGTGAAAACCCGAAGGATTGCTTAAACCTGTGCGGAACAAACAGATCCATAACCGGCTTGTTTCGGTGGCATGTTCACTTCAATAGATGGTATCTCACAAGTTCTGCCTCCCGGTGTGTTGCTCTGTTTTTATCTCTAAAGGTCCTGGGGTCCCCACAAGTCTTGGGAATAAAAGGGAGCACAGAAAGGAAGAGGGTGGGCAGGGGATGAGGGAGAGACACCGGCATAATCATGCGTAGTACACACGCTTACAAAGGAAAGAAAGAAAGCAAGCTCTGGCAAAAATGTATTGGAGATCTTATCTTCACGTTCTAATTTTAGGGATCTATCTTCTATATTAGGCAGACTTGTGCAAGCCCAAGAACAGCATAGAGGACAGCCTTACTGTGGCCTGCATTACCTTAACCAAAGATGGTAGGCTCCCAAACCATGGACTGGCTGTGCAATGGTAAGGTCAGTTTTTTAGTCTCCATACTGATACCCCCACAGAACTCATTCACTCTGAGCCTTTTCTTCCTGTATATCTAGAGAGCAGACCTCTGGTCATTTGGGTCCCTTCCGATCAGTAAATTAGTCTGTATCTGGCTAGTCCTCTAGCTGCTTATCCTTTTGGAGAGGGAGGGAGTAAGTAGTCGTGGTTTTGTTTGTTTATTTGAGTCTTGCTATGTAGTGTAGGCTTTGCTTGAACTCTGGGTCATTCTGGTCCAGCCTCTTAAGTAATGGGATATGATGGGCATTCACCACCACTGTTGTCGTCTTAACTTGGATTTAGTCTCCCAGATGTCCTTCAGAAAAGCATTATTAGATAACAACTAATACGTTATGCCTTGTTCTTAAGTAGATTTCAACCAGGTGTAACCCCGAGACGAGAGGTAAAGACAGGAAGTTTACGAGTTCAGTATCTTGGTAAATATACAGTGAGTTTGAGCCATTCTGGGCTACTTGAGACCCTGTCTCAGAGAGGAGGTAGGGTGTTAAGGTAGTTCCCATTAGAGAACAGTCTAGGAAAAGCTGTGTACTCGAGATTAAAACAGCATGCCCACGTAGGGAACTCTGATACAAAGAAAGATCTGCACAATGTTTGTTATTGCACAAAGTCTTAAAAAATTTTAAGTTTGTTTTTCTCTTGAGGAGGCAGTTCCTAGCAAACTTGTCATTCCTTAGTTTCTAAAGTCGTTTTTAACGTTTGTATGTTAAAGTCTCACTCTAACCATGTGTCAATGAAAGGAGTGTGCCCTGAATAAGATTCTACTATAATAATGTTATTATTTGCTCTGATTAAAAGATGCCGAAAGGTCTCTCATCTATTCTTGGCTTTATTTCCCTCCAGTAACCCTGTACATATTTAACTTCTTTTGATGGAATTGGGTTTTATCCCTGAAGTTTTATTTCATAACCTTATTTTTACACCTTTGCTTTTCATCAAAACACAATGCTAATGCATTTCTTTGTCGCCATGTTGGTAACTTTAAGAATTTAATTGGGCTTATTATATTTTGAAGAACATGCTGAAGAATAATAAATTTAAAAAATCAGTTGAGTACTTTCTGTGTACCAAGTACTGAAGTCAGTGCTTCTCGAATACTGTCACTAATCCTGAACAGGTTTTCCAGTTAACAACAGAAGACTTAAAAAGTAAAGCAGGATTCTAAACATTCCTTACCCAAATCCCTGCTTGCTCAGAGTCTTGGCAGACATGTTTTCTCTTTTCTTAACCCTTCCACCCCACCAAGTGGAGTTATGCTTTTTAAGTATCATTGCTGACAATAACTAAAATCCCCAACTTCAGAATTGCCTACTGCCCAGGTGGTGGCAGCACGTCTCAGAGCTGGTGTGCTGGGGAAGGCTTTCCCAGCCTTGCTCGTAGGCTGCTTGTTTGAACGTGCATAACCTGCAGAACGCTTTCACTTCTCCATTTATCGACCCATCAGTGATTCATCCCACAATTGCCTCCTCTTCTAGGTAGATTACACTCCAGTAGTTTCTCTTCAGCTTGTTTTATCTATGAAGTGTCTATCAGACTCTTTCTAGAAAACTCATTAGGACTTTTCAGGCGAGACAGTGTTATTTTAGTTGTTATTTTTAACCAGTGTTCGATACTATTGGGCAGTACTGAGAGTATCAGTATTAGCTAATACTACTAAGAAATATCTGCTAAAATTAAATGCATGTGTCTTAAACTCACAGATTCGTTGGTGAAGGAGCTTAGGAAAAGCATAATTAGTACTCAAAAGAATAAGAAACTCAACAAGGAGTAATGCAAGATTATCATTTATTAGGCTAAGGAGACAGAGGGTAAAGAGGCTGGCAGTCAAGGCTGAATTCCATCCCCAGAGCCCAACTCATGGAAGATCAGACATATACAGATGGCCTTTGTTGTTGTTGTTGTTTTTATTAAGCATTTAGTTGCTGATTTCTTGGGAGCTTGCTTTTATGCCTTTGCAGAGCTGATGCCTTTGAAGGGGGCTGCCAAACAACTGCTGCCTTCCTTCAGGAGTCCTCGACACCCACCACGGCTTTGCTTGCCCCAGCTCTTCAGTCTGTGTTTACTGCTTTACTGCCTTTTCCGAGACAGTAACCTAGACAGTTTTTTAGAATGTAAACCACGAGATTAGTTGCCTCAAAAATATGAACATCACTGTATCATTTTTGCAGTACTGGGCTGAACCCAGGTCTGTGGCACATGCAAGTGCCTACTCCTGTTCCTGTGTGTGAGACATACATCCTTATCCCTTTGTAATTTAATGTCTTTGTTAGTTTGTTTGAAATAAGGGATTTTAGCTGTTGTTCTGTTGATGTGGAGAGAAACCATGACCGAGGAAACTTACAAAAGGAAGCAGTTGATTGGGAGCTTGCTTACCATTTGAGAGGGTTGTTCCACCACCATCATAGCAGGGATGTAGTACCTGAAATCACAATCACAAGGTGCAGGCAGACAATAAACTATACTGGGCATGGCTGAGCTTTTGAAATCTCAGAACCCACCCCTAGTGACACATTTCCTCTAACAAGGCCACGCCTCTTATTCCTTCCTGAACAGCCCATCCACTGGGAAGTGAATACTTAAATTTATGATCCTTTGGGTGCCATTCTCAGTCAAACCACAGAGTATTGCTAAGTTGGCCATCCTAGTCTTGAACTTGCTGTTGTTCTAAATAGTAGATTTCAGGGTATAGTGTTACTCGAGGAACTGGTAGTGTTGGAACAGATTAAGTACATTAAACCCTGGGTGTTTGTGAGGCCTGTGTAAAGTGCTGAGGGTTGGAAGATTTTGAAAGTGATAAGGTGTCTGGGAAGGGATGTTATGTGTCAAACCTAATAAAGCTGTTTGTAGATCAATAAATACATCGTGGTTACATCCCATTAATGAAAGAAGTTTATGTAGTTGCTTAGTGCTTTCCAAGTATGTAAAATTATCTACAGGAAGGAAGGTCGTGATTCATCATTTTCATTGATAAGATAAAAAATTAGTTCTAGACTATAGGTGCTAAAACTTAAGATAAGAGCAGCTAAACTGTAGATCTAACTAGAGATACTGAAAATGGGCTAAGGATGTGTATGCAGACTAGATGCCCTTTCTAGATATGGTTTAGCCTTACGTTCTCAGTGCAGACTGCAAGAGGAGCAGAGTAGATAGCAGGAGCCATCCTCAATTCTTTGCCTGCCAGGGATATTTTTGTATAGTTCTGAGCCAGTTGGAGGAGGAAGATTGTTGTCTTGTTTTATCTTTTTCAGTCAGTGCAGGTGGCTATATGTTACTGATTTGGGTCATTTTTAAGATTTTGTTCACATAATACTGAAAATTGGATGCTATCTTTAACACTGCTCATAATTCTTAATTTCTAGAATGCCCTGCGTATGCACCGGCAGCCAACAAATTTCCTGTAGTTGGAGGAGGAATGAGTAGTTTTAAATGAGGAAAATGCTCTAGTAAATTCCTGCAATGCTATATAATCCTGTTGATATTTGAGAGGCCTGGAGCTCTATTCCTGAACCTTGATACTCAGATATTAGTCCTGTCTCTTAAATGAGTCAGCAGGGCTGCTATGTCGAGATGCCTTTTGTTTCTCTGCTAGATTTTACTAGTCACCAAACAGAAGTTACTCTCCCATTGGAAAAAGCAGTCCATGTATTAGAAGACTTTGGTGGTAACTCTGTTGGCAAAAGTGGCCCAGCACCACCACCTTAACCACATTGCTTTTTAACTTTAAACTTCTGCATATAAGCACATGGCTTAAACAGCAATTTTTAAAAAATAGTTAAATTTTCTGAATGATACTATCAAGGATATTTTAACATCCCATTTAAGATTTTTGTGAAATGTGATTATGAGACAGGTTTTTGAAAACTACTCTTTGATAAAATTGTGTCTTGTTGATTTGACTGTCAAGAAACTTGAGCCAAGTTTGAAATTCATGTTGAACATTAATCCTAACTTCATATGTCTTAAGCATATACTCTACCAGCAAGTGGCATGCCAAGCCTCTGCATTTCTTTAGATTATTTTTCCTAAGGTAGGTATCCTGCATGACATTTGTTCACCCTGAGTCCTTTGTTAAGGGGTTGGAGTACAGGTTACCTTTAAGTGGAGTGTGAAATCCACACTTTAGAGAAGCTCCTGATGTGCAACAACTACTTATTTGCTATTCAAACTTTTCCACTCATTTTTTATCTTGTATTATAACCATTAAGAACCACTCCTTCAAATTCAGAACTAAAGAAGTGGGGAAATCAAAGTTGCTTCCCACGCTCTAATTCTGAAAGCCAGTCAGTGTCCTTAAGACCACTGCCCCTACCCCCAGTATAAAGTATATATTTAGAGTCTAGTTTTAAAGGTAAAGAAACATTCATTGAATGTGCCAGGTCATAAATAAAGCTTGCTAACCCATTACTAACAAACATCCTGGTCCCAAATTCCTTCATTGCCTTCGTCACATTTTGTGCTTTAGAGTCTCCCAGCTTAAGAAGGGAAACAGTCTGAATTCAGAAGCTCCGTTGGATTTGTGTGTGCCCTCTTGGCCAGTTATAAGTCAGACTATGATTTTTCCAGAGGCTGTGAATTTGTAATTTCAAATTTTTTAAATTTTCAACTTTTAATATTCCACTTTATTTTTAACATTAGTTTTCTACTGTATCACACATAATACACAATATCTACCTTCAGACAGATCTGTATTCTTGAAATTATCTTTTCATGTCTGCTTTTGAATATAAGAATACATTACAATTGTAGGAATATATTGTTAATGAATATAGATGCTTAAGTATCTGATTTAATATTTCAGTTTATTTTTATTCTCTTGCAGAGCAAGGAAATCAAATATTTCTGTACCTTGGTACCCATATCCATAAAATGATAACAATGCCTATTTTCTGTAAAGTAATGAATAAACGTGAACTCCTTTTATAGTTAGGTACACTGCAAGCTGTAGAGTTTGTGTGTGTGTTGATTATTGGATGCTTACAATGGTCATTAAGAAGTTGGTATTTACTAACTTCTTCATTTAAGCTTTATTTGCCTATAAACCTAACACTTGTGGGGGAAGGGGGACAAATCAGGAGTTCAAGGCTATGTGAGATTCTAGCACAAAACAGGAAAGTCCTCTGTTGTACTATAAATATATATTTATCACAGCCCCAAGTGAAAAGAGCATCTCTTAAAAAAAAAAAAAAAGAAATTAAAAAAAAGATAGAAAGTTATTTCTAACACTTTTAAGAAAAATCAAATGAGTTTTTTTTTTTTTTGCTTTGTGCTACAGTAAGATTTCAAAGAATGTAGAGGAAAATGAATTTTTATGGGTTCATTTTCAAATTTTTGCACCCTAGAAAATATGAATGCTTAGCCACCATTTTCTGACCATCTTACTCTATAAGCAGTCCAGGAAATACTCTTTCTTGCATCTGTTTTCCAATCTGCTAACCCCTTTTATACTTCAGGAAACTAAATCCACATATGGTTCTATAAATTATTCATGTGTATATCCAATGCATATGTAATTTGTCCATATACGTTAATCTGTAATATGCCCCTCACACACACACCCCACATACACATACAATAGAATAAAGACTTACCCGACTGGCCAAGCTTCCGAGGAAACTCTCGGTATGATAGAGGCCAATGTATTGCAGATAGGCCAATTTGTTGCAGATCTCTGCAGTTCTGAGAGGCTTCACGGAGTAGTGATTCAGTCTAGACTAGGGACCCAACCTGCCTGATTTGCACTGCTATTTACTAGAATGATGATAGAACTACTGTGAGAATATACCTTAGAGACAACCAACGGCTGCACTCCAGAATCTATCACCGAGTCTGTATCAGGACCTTGGTTCTTTCAGCTCCATAGCTAATCATGGCAAAAATGGTCAAACCAGCCTGTTTCTAGACATAAAATCCTCCAATAGCCAGCTTACATCCTTTGTTTTGTTAATAAATAAACCTTCCTTAGGCGACTTGGTAGTCTAGAGTACTCCACCCAACATACCTCCCCTATCGCTTGCATATGGGGTCACTCTTGAACTGTAAAGTGATAATCCACCCAGTCTTTCCCAGATCCTTCCCCATCTCACAAAAATCCTACATGTGTATTCCTGTTTCGGCATGTTCTCAGGTAACAAAATCGAGACACCAATTTTGATGCTTAGGGCATTCGTAGTCCCTAGCATAAGATGGAAGCTTATGTTGACCTGGGACAATGTCCCAGTGGAGGTAAACACTGTAGTAGGTGTAAGAATACAAGGGCTCAAAAAACAGAGTGGGATTAATGCCTGAAAGACAGACACTGCTAACCTGTGCTGGAGTCCTGAAGAAGGGAAATGAGAAACGGCTCTTAAGCTATTAGTAGCTAAATGTGATAAGCACTGTGCTAACTTATAAAGAGGCCTTTAGCACAGAACAGATCCAGCAGAACTGCGGCGTAACAGCCCATTGCTAAGAGGCACAGCATTTCACTCACATTTGGGCTTTGAATATGTAGGTCTGTTAAAATGAAGGCAGAGAAAGGTAGGACCCTGAACATAAATGTCACCTAGCAAGTACCCATTGGCTCCCTCTGATTTAACTGGCGTGCCTGGTGCACTAGAACAACTCTTGCCTCCCTCCTCCCTGCACTGCCCTTCACTTCCATTCCTGGCTGCCAAGCCAATCACTAGGATTAAATCCCAGCACACACCAACTAAGACAAGTGACATGTTCTGGCAGAAACCAGGAGAGTACACCTGGGACTAGATATTAACAGTGCTTGATTCTGTGGATTGAAAGCTATTATGATAGAGCCAAATGAAAGGCTGAAACGGCCTCTTGTTCCAAGGCAGATCAGACACGAAAGTGTATGTTGAGAGAAGACAACATTTCATGCCCCAATTTAAGACCTAAAGGATGGAGGGGAGATGTTCTGGTCAGGAGGCATCAATTTGCCAGCCTGTTCTCTAAAATTGGATGGATCTTGGAGAATGACTAGGGACCATTGCTGACTTAACCAAATAGTAACTGAGATCGGAGCCTCTAGCCTGGACTTAAGCTTCAGCATAGTAATACTACCACAAATACAACTTAACCAAATAGTAACTGAGATCTGAGCCCCTAGCCTGGACTTATGCTTCAGCATAGAAATACTACCACAAATACAACTTAACCAAATAGTAACTGAGATCCGAGCCTCTAGCCTGGACTTATGCTTCAGCATAGAAATACTACCACAAATACAAAGCGTGCAACCATCGATTTGGCAAGTGCATTTATTCTATTCCAGTTGGAAAAGAAACCGTTCACCTTCACAAATGAGTTTTGCCTCAAGGCTGTTAACTCCTCCACCCTCAATCATAACAAAAATGAATTAATCTGAATCATTTAAATATTTGTTAGAACAATGGCCTGATCCTCTTTATCGGCCGCACTGTACTGATTGGATCTGATAAACAAAAGACAGCCATTATGCTGAATGCCTTCGTAAGACTTGGGCGCCCCAGATGGAAAGGAGGAAATGCTATAAAGATTAAAAGTCCTCCGACTTTTTTTATGCATGTTCCTGTGTGTACATGCATGTAGAGGTCAAAGGCGGCCTCAAGCTTCACCCTCAGGAATGCCATCTACCTCCTTTGAGATAGGATGAACCCCGGGGGTCCTCCTCTCTTTGTCTCCCCAGCACTTAGATTACAAGTACATCCCACCCTGGTTTATGCATGTTGTGAGAACTGAACTCAGATCCTCGTGTTTGTAATGCAAACACAGGCTTAACTATTACCCAAGCCAAAGCCTTCCTACTTAAGAAAGGCTTTTAAAGGTCCCATGTTCACACAGTGTTAGTCGTGGGGAAAGGTGCCACAGAGAGGTGATAGATTCCAGTGGAAGAATCATAGCTGAAACTTTTCCAATTCGGGAGCAAGGTGATGCCACAGAGATCTAAAGCCTCATTGAGGTAGCTGTTCTCATGGCACTGAACCCGACAGAGACCCAGAACAGAGGACATGAAAGCTTGTTCTTCCTAGCCCCTTCAGTCATTTCCACACCCTTCCCTTCTGTCTCCGGCTTCTCATTTATAACACAATGCACTCACAATGTTTACTCAACAAATTAAAACCCAACTATGGTCATTTATTTTGATGTTCTGAATATCACTGATTGGACCAATGGAAGCCCCAAGTGCCTGTATCCTTTTCTTATGTCATCATTCATTGGGCCCTTTATTAATTTTTAATACAAGAAAATGCCCCAGGCTCATCTGCATTCCCAGCTCCAACCCTAGAATTAGCTAGGTTTCTGAGGAGCCCTGCTTATTTTCCATGGCAGATGACATTCTGTATCCAAAACCTCAGTGCTGGGTTTGTTCCAGCTACTGGCATGTCACTTCTTGTAGTTCTCAGCAAACAGTTACACTCATATCTCTGGTTACTTCAACGTATTAAAAAACACAAGGTTGGGCCAGTCATGGTAATATAAGCCTTAATTCCAGCACTCAGGAAACAGTCAGATCTCTTCAAAGCCAACCTGGTCTACATAGTGAATTCCAGGCTAGCCAAGGCTACATAGTGAGAACCTGTCTCAACAAAGCCAAACAACCCCAAAGGGTATCCTGATCCCCCCAGGACCATGTTAGGAATGCGTTCTAGTTTTCCCTTCTGCTTTATTTCAAAGTCAACAGACAGAAACCTGACTGCCATTAGCTTCAATATTCATTTCCTCCAGGGTACAATATACAGAAAGTAATTTCAGAATCACACCCTGATATCACCGTGCCAAAAAAAAAAATCTTACTGGAGTTTTAGGTGGCCCACCTCTTCTCAGTAATCTTTCAACTTTAGTCACTGAAGTGCCAACTGTGGAGCAAACTTAAGTCAAATGTGGGCCCCAAGTAGCCATGTGTAGGCCAGGAGCAAGGAATCCAACACTCCGGGCTGTCCAAGTTACTAGATTTAACTAGTTAGACTGTCCACTGTAACTGAACGTGTCTGACACCAAACTGTTTATATTGGGCAACAGTAACTGATCTCAGCTTTATCTTGTGGGTCTTGGTGCTTATAATGATGTCACTAGGAATTGCCACCTCAGCTGAATGAAAGAAAGGGCAGGCCTCTCCAGTGGTGCTGTTTAAACATTATAGAAGCAGACTGTAATAGATTGCTTTTCAGTCATTTCTGTCTGGGTAAAGTACATGAAGCTCAATTCTCAGTTCTGTCTTTTTATATCTTGCATTATGACCACATCCTTAAAATACATGTGTGTATGTGTACATACTTACATACATATACATATCAGGTTTTATAAGGTACAAAACCAAATGCTTCTGAACAAATATTTAGGAAATTATTCAAAGGAAAAGGTGCTATCAGAGGCAGTGCTCCCAAAGTAGAAGACTGGTACTCTCACCACAAAAACAATTGATTTTTTTTTTTTTTTTTAGGAAGTAGGCTGTTGGAGTTGGAACAGAAATTCAGAGATTAGGGTTGTATGTGATGTACTGTCCCACTCAAGCTTCCAGAGGACAAGTAACTTGTGCCTTCATAAGGGTTTCTTCTCATCTGGGGTACTTCATTGTAACTTGCTAAATACCATTAAGCAACTTCAACTTACTGCAGTGGTTTGAATGAGAATACTCCCCTTAGGCTCCTATGTTAGAATACTTGATCACTACTTGGTGAAACTATTTGGGAAAGATTAGGAGGTGTGGCCTTTTGGAATAGGTGTGTGAAAGGGCTGGCTTTCAGACTTCCAAAGCCTCCCCACCGCCCGTGATGTCCTTATTCTACTTCCTGCTTTCAGATCAAGATGTGAGCTCTCAGCTGCTCCTGGCAACATGTCTTCCCTCCACCATGGTGGACTCTGACCTTCTGAAACCATAAGCCCAATTAAGTGCTTTCTTTTAAATGCCTTGCTTATGATGTTTTGCCAGTGTGTTGATTTAAATATGATTGACCCATGGGAAGTGGCACTATTAGAAGGTATGGCCTTGTTGGAAGAAGTGTGTCACTGTGAGGGTGGGCTTTGAGGTCCTAAGCTCAAGCTTTTTCCAGTGGGGAAAAGAAAGAGCCTCCTCCTGGCTGCCTTTGGATGAAGATGTAGAACTCTGCTCCAGCACCATGTCTGCCTACACACTGCCATGCTTTCCCACCATGATGGACTGAACCTCTGAGACTGTAAGCCAGCCCCAATTAAATGTTTGCCTTTATAAGAGTTGCCTTGGTCATGGTGTCCCTTCGCAACAATGAAACCCTAACAAAAACACACATCAATAGAAAAGTAACTACTCTACATGCCATCTTAGCAATAATCAGAAACTAGAACAAGCATGAATGAATGCTTTCCTACTGACAGCGTTTGGGGAAGGCTTTCTAGTGTGCTTCTGTGGCTGTCAGCATCAGCGCTGACTATCCTCCAGTACAGTAGCTTTAGCCTGGAGCATGAGAAGTGTAGATTGCTACTCTCACCAGCCTGAGAGCATGAGCTTGCCTGTTTTCTTTGGCATTTTACCCTCACTGTTCATTTTCTCTTCACTAAAATCAGATTTTGTGTTGTGTCCTCACAGTGCTTGGCCTATTTTCTGTGAACTTGTATAACCGAGAAGATGTTAGGGAGATAAAGGAAAATCACTTTTAATCTTGCAAAAGTACACCGACCTAATTTATAAGGCCACATGCAGTCTACTGCTGTACAGATGGACCTAAATGACCTTCAATTAATCTATCTGTAGTTATATAATTAGTCAAAATTATAGATTTGTGATTAGTTAGTAAACCTGTCTGTTGACTTCCAGTCCATTTCTAAGAAAGCCTTCAGCATCAGTTTTACGTTAATAGGCTTGTTCCTAGTGTTAAGACACTCTAGCTGGGGTTCCTTTAACGAGGTTAATTTTCAAGCCAAATATTACTAAATGTCTAGGTAGCAGCTTAAAGATGGCCACAGTCATATCCACTTCCTGGCATCTCTGTTCTTTCCTTATCCCTTCATCTGCCTTCCCTCCTTACCCAACCTCACCATTTTTTTTTTTTAGCTCTTTCTTACTTTTTAGTACAAAAATGTATTCCTGTCTCATCTTCTGCTTTCCCAATTCCAATCCTAGAATCAGCTGTTTTTCTAGGAGTCCTGTAAATTTCTGGACAAGAACAGTATTCACAAACCACGGTCTGAGCTGGGGGACATCCCACTCAGGATCCTTTGCCCACCTCTGGCTGCCACCTCCATCTCCTTTTTTAGCCTCTCACGGAAGCCAGTTGTCATCCTCTGAACTGCTCTAATGAAAAGCAAGGACCAAAGGGTGACTAAAGGCCAACAGCCAGGGAGGAAGTCAATCCTGTCATTGGGAGTGGGTCTGGACACACCTCTTCTTTCCAGCGGAGCCGGAGGTGGCACCGACTTGGGCTAAGCCTGTGAAGGTGGTCTTGCAAGGACTCGGCCAAGTTGTATCTAGATTACCAGCCAAAAGACCCTGTAAGATGATAAATTGGATGTTTGAAGTTGCTCAGTTTTGGAGTAATTTATTACTAATTCATAGATAACCAATCAAGAATCTTTTTTTAAAGTCCCAAAAGACCTTCATACTTCCCATTTTCTTATTATAGCTCCAACTAGCATTTCCAAGTAAGTCAGGAGTTATGAGACCCTGGCTACACTTTAGACCACCTGAGAAGTACCTTCATTCCACAAACTCAATTTGAATTGATCTAGGGTGGGACTCCTGTCTCAGTCATTTTCAAAGTCTCCCATGGATTTCTAATGAATAAAGAATCACAGATGGATCGCACTTATTTATTTATTTATTTATTTATTTATTTATTTATTTATTTATTTATTGCCACTTTCTGAATGCTGGGTCTGAAAGTGATAATACAGACTAGAATGTGATGCTCACCTGCCTTCTAGGGAGAGACCACAGGCAAAACAAATTTTAATTACAGTAGTGATAAACATTCCAATAGAGTTACAACATAATGGAAAGAAGATGGAGTGCTTTAAGTCAGCTCGTTAAATTCAGAACAAGTGTCATTGAGAAAAAGTGGGGACCAGCCTCAAAGTAAGTATAAAACCAGTGAGTATGGATATGACAAAATGGACACAGCAAAGGAGTAAGAAGAACTAAGGTGTCCAGTTGTCAAATGAGCAGGGAGATGATGGCATATGATTATTTGAATCAGAAGTGGGAGGACCCTCTAGGGAATAGGAGCCTGCTGACACAACACTGTGTTTTATTGATTTGTATTAATTTATAGTGAGCTTTTAATAAGTCTGGGGAGATCTTTTTCTTCTTTCTTTTTTTTTTTTTTTTTTTTTTTTGAGACGAAGGTTAGGTGGCCCAGGCTGACCTTGATTTCTGGTATTCTTGGTTTGCCTCCTGAGAGCTGGGGTTACAGCAGGGGGCCATTATGCTTTGCTCAGGAGACCTTGAGAATTAGCTGTGTTGACTTTGAGAACACACTTTATTTCGTGATGACCACAGAGTCTATTCTCAACACTGGCTGTGGTTTATTCAGTTTTTTCTTTTTAGGCACCTTTGACCCAAGCTAAAGTGTTTCTTTCTCCAGCAATCAGTAGAATATGAGCTGACATCAACATCAGATTCTTTTATATGTATTTTATTTTATTTTTAAGGATTTTATACATGAGTTCTGTATTTATGTCCTTCTATTCCCCTCCCACAAATTTACTATGTTTCCTTAACTCCTTCTAAAATTTATAATCTCTTCTTAATTTTTATCATTACATGTGAATGCATATGTATGTACGCATATATGTTATATAAATATAACAAAAATATTATACACACCCACAGTCTGGTGAATTCATTTAGTGTTCTCATATGTCCATGGGTTTAGGGCTGACTGATTGGCATTCTGGTTTTGAGCCTATCCTTTAATGGCAGAGTCATCTCTCCAACCCAGGGCTGGCCACTTAGGGTTAGATAACCAGGTGGGGGGTGGGGGGTAGGGGAGGCTCGTCCCTGGAAAAGACTGATTCTCCCTTTCTTAATAGCCATTAGTTGCCTGTAGCTCTTCATCTCCTGGTCGGGACTTGTGAGTGATAGCATTCGTGTTCCTTGTTAATGATTTGGTCATTGTTTTCTTTTCAAAGAGCAATACTGCCCAAGACATTGCTACTCAGAGTGTCAGGATGAACATACATTTTTTTACTGTGGATCCATAACACAGATGGATGCCTACTTTCCAGCTGGAGTCTGCTCACCTGTTGGGCGGGGCTCTTCAGTTTTTATTAAGTGGTGAAGAGACATAGTATTCCCACTACCTAATCTTGAAGCTTTGAACTTTTAAAGCTTTTTTTCCTTCTCCTTTAGTCTGGATAGCTGCTGTGTCCCCATAAGAGGAGGAGCCATCATAGAGAAACACACATGAACTTTACTGTGCCCAAAAGAAAAAGAAAAAAGCAATTACAAGGTCTGGACATCGAGCCTGAGGCTGATGTTAAAAAAAAAAAAGAAAAAGAAAAAGAAAGCTTATGTCTGCATAACTTGACTTGTATCTCTTCAGTAAATCAAACCTGCAATTCCACTTGGCTGCATCCAAGTCACTTAGATGTCTGCCAACACGAACATTAATGAACTCAGTATCTCACGCAGGTTTGTTCATGCAGAGCACACCATTGCTTAGCCTTCCTTTCAGCTTCTGCCTGGGCTCCATTTGAAGGCGATGGAAAGCTGGACCAGGTCATCGCTTAATCCCAGGATATTGTATGTCGTGGTCTTCAGTTCCTCTGTCTGGTTTTAAGGTGGCATGGCTTTGAACAGTAGTAATTCTTGTCCTGAAAAAAAAACTTTATGAAGCTTGGCTGCTTTCTGCCTTCGACCTTTCTACCTTTACATAAGTGTCCATGACGTGGCACCTAACTGATTATGTTGTACTCTTGCTTTTTTAGCTCTTGCTTTACCTCCGTGGATTTATAGTTAGGGGATTATTCCAGAGCACATTGTTCCTCCTTAGATTTCTCCAAATGGTATGAGAACCTTAAAAGAAACGTGCTAAAGTTGATACAAACCTAATTTGTCAAAAATGTAATAGAATTATAGAGAGATCACTTGTTCTCAAACTTTTCTGCAGGTGGAGTCTAATGAAGGTCTATAAAATTCTAAGTCCCAGGCTGTGTGCCAGACCAATTAAATCACCACTTCTGAGAGTGGGCTTCAGGCATTAGAAGTAGTTTGACTCCACAGGTCATCCCCATGTGGAGACATGTTTGGAAACCACAGATCTGGACAAGACTGTTGGTAGTACAGCTGTGGCTCATTCTCTCCTGCCCAGCCCTGCCTTTGGTGGTATAGTTTTTGGCTTTTTATCGTCTTTCTTATCTTCATCCACAGAGAACTCTAAGGATGTAAACCTAAGCAGGAGCACTGCAATTTCAGACACCAAAGACTTCTCAAACAGCTGTGAACTCTGTTTAACGAGATACAAGTGTCTCATGCCGTAAGCTTTAGAATTCCCTTGCTTCGGGACTTGGTTGTGTTAGTCAAGTGCAGCCGGAGACAGGGAATCCTGTGAGCAGGGAGTGAAGCCCGTCCACCTGTCGTGTTTAAAGAATCACAGTCCGATGTAAAAAGGTGGGTATTGGAAATCTTAAGTTTCTGCATATAGATAACACATTACTTATTTATGGAAATAACTACTTAGCTATCCAGAAACTGAAAGGAAAATGATTTTAATTATAGCAACAATTGTTCACTTGTAGGTGAATTTACATGTTGGAGCTCAGAGCTCTAACATTGCACAAATAATTGCATGTTGGCTTATAAAATTTTAGAACTAGCAGAAGAACTCGGTTATTTTGCTAGCTGTACCTTGGGAGAGATAGACTGTAATAAAATTATAACTCAAGTTTTGGGATGATTGCAATTATCTAAATAGATGTGACCTTGATTTTTAAGAAGCTATGAACAAGTTCACTATATGTATTTCACTATTTTAAAACTTTAGTCAACTTTGAAACAACGGATACTTAACTTCTGATCTATTGCTTACTTAAAACCTTCCGTGCTAATATGTAAAAGTTCTAGACCTTGTGCTTAATTCATCACTTGCTGCTAGCACTGAGCAGTAGAAACCAAAGACACATGGCAGTAATCTCATCATTAATAATATCTCTTTAAAAAAAAATTCAGGAAACAACTCTAGTTGGGAAATGCATGTTTGAGATATATACACACACATATATATTCATATAAACACACACATATATACTGTATATAATTGATAGATAATGTATATAATTGTTCTGTATATAATTAGTTTGGGCGTATTTTTGTTTGTTTGTGTGTTTGTTTGTTTTTTGAGACAGGATTTCTCTGTATAGCCCTGGCTGTCCTAGAACTCAACTTTGTAGACCAGGCTGGCCTCGAACTCAGAAATCCACCTGCCTCTGCCTCCCAAGTGCTGGGACTAACGGTGTGAGCCACCACCGCCCGGCTTGGTTTGGGTGTATTAATGCAATGAAATGAGTCCCACAGGATACAAGAATTTTAGCTCACAGTTTTTGGTGGCTGCAAAGTCCTGACTCTTTGACAAACTCCTTTCATGTTGATTGGCAGACAGCAAAGCTGGACCACATTAACCTTAACATATGAGCCAGAGCAGAGAGGCCAGGCTTCCTGCCTTAAAACCACCCCATATGACCTCAGTGGAGGGGGCTGGAAATTCGACTTGATGGTTAGAAGCATTGGCTGCATTTCCAGAGTACCCATGTTGGATTCCCAGCACCCACATGACAGCTAACAACCATTTATAACTCTAGTTCCAGGGGATCTAAAGCCTTCTTCTGGACTCTGCAAGCAGTGAACACACACGTTGCATGGACATACACGCAGACCAAACACATAAAATAAAATAATAAATAAGGTTTCTTTAAAAGAATTCTTCAGGGGCTCCCGAGCACTTCCTTCCCAAGGCATGCACTATGGACTTCTTTCTTGGAGTTAGTCCAAGGCCTCACCTTTTAAAGGGACAGCTACCTGTAAATATGACCCCTGTGGAGACCCAGGCTACACTCTATGAACCCCCACAGAGACACAAACTCTATTAAGCCTCAGCAGGATGATAATGCATATGCACCTTATTAGAAATAAACTTTCGTCCAAGATGTGGAAATTCCTATAGTCATCTTATTTCATATAAAAATTTCAGCTGTATCCTTACTGAGGAAAG
>JADRCC010573669.1:0-18592 GCA_019843855.1 Hylomyscus alleni | reverse complement strand
CCCAAAGCACCAGCAACCACCATGAAAGGAAACTGGTGGAAGCTCCCGCCATACCTGATCGATCCTATTTAAGAATACAAATGAACCTTGCCTGACGTTCTTTCTACCTAGAAGGCATGTCTAAAAGGAAAGAAAAGGAAATGCATTGGAAAATAGAAATTAATCACTAGAAATTATTGTACACATCAGTGTGCTTTTGTCTTGGACTACTAAGATCTGAACAGTGACTTTGCTGTCTGGGGCCCTGTTTTATTCTTAAATCCTCAGATTAGCTGAGGGAGGCACCAGTAAATTCAGCAGAAGGAATGAATCTCAAACAGACTGCTTTCACGAGGCTCACGTGGCCCAGGCTCTCCTTTCTCACCCAGGGTGTGGACAGAGCTTAGTCTTGTCTTGTCTCCCAGGGTCCCAGCATAGATTTAGCACTTGTAAATTTTTCTGTGCTTTAGATCTCCATGTTTGATGTGGTGACATGACAGTTAGCCACATATGTTCCTTCTGGAAGATACATTCCTTCGGGCTGTTTGTCATCAGCAAGAGCTAGTTCAGTATCTCAATCTTGCCTTGCGTAGCTCGTGCCCCCTCCCCCGAGTGGAACTTCCAGTTCCAGGCTAGGAAAGGAGGGATCCATAGAGGCACCTAAGCCATGCCCCAGTCTGACAGGTTCCCTTAGTGGTCACATAGTGGTTGGAGTGGGTGGCAGACGGTCAACATCCCTGCGGTTCTATTCAAAAGCAGATTATCAGGCTGTAGAGGTGGCTAGGTAGGTAAAGGCACCTACCACCAAGCCTGACAGCCTAAATTCAATCCCCAGGATCCACAGGGTGGAAGAAGAGAATGACTTCTCACAGTTGCCCTTTGATTTCCACTTGAGTCATGTGGAACACACGGGATCCCCCACCCTAAACAAAAATCTAATTTAAAAATTAGATGGTCTTGGGCTAAGGAGGTGGCTCAATTGGTAAAGTATTTGCAAACATGAGGACCTGACTTCCGTGCCAAGAACCCTTATGAAAAGACTGGATATGCTGTCACTTGCCCAGAATCCCAGTGCTGGGGCGGTGGAGACTGGGGCTTGCTGGCCAGCCAGGCTAGCATCACTGACAGCTAGCCGGGCTAGCTCCAGGACAATGAGGAACCACATCTCAAAGGCTAAATGATGTTCCTGGGGATGACACAAACCAAAGGTTGCCCCCTGGCCTCTATGGGCATGTGCACACGTACATGCATGCCCACACACACATGTGCCACCTTGCCATATATATGCAGGTATAGAAAATTAAAAGAATACACTGTCCCAATCTCCAGCTGCTGCGCTTAACGCTCGCTCGCTGAATCGTACAGAAATAAAGTTGTTGCCAGTTGAGGGGGCAGACACACAGGAATAGTAATGTCCCAAAGAGGAAACTCATTTGGATCATTTACACAGCACCAGGAGCGAGACCTTGAATGGAAAAGCCAGCCCTATATGCCGACCTGTTCAGTGACATCAAGGAGAGTCTCCTAAAGTCTTCAACTGCCTCACCTCCCTAGGGGCTCCGGGGGCCTTGTTCTTCAACACACAGGCCAGCAAAAATGGCCTAGATTATTGGGCTCCTGGGGACAAGTCAGAGGCCAGCTGCTCCTTCTGTAGAATTAGTCAACAGCCATCAACATCCTTGGCGTGTCTCTCTTGGACTTGCTTCCAAATGCTGACCCCCAAGGCAGAGGTGTCGTGGCCAGTTTCAGAACCCCGAAAGACCCAAGCCAAATCCTGGAATATCAAGCCTGCCCTCCCATCCCGAGCTCCTGTTAGGAAGGACAGCTCTTAGAAGGATAAGGTCACTACGGCTCCTGAGGGGGGCAATGCCTTCTGCTTCTGTGTAGGTGACCTCCGTAACTCCTACCTGGACCTCAAGCGCAAGTATGGGAGACCCGAGGTGTGCAGAGCCTTGCCCTGGGAGAAGGAGCTAAGAGATGGGCACCCCAGCTTGTTCCAGAGCCTGCTGCAGATGGACCTGCTGACTGGTAACTGAGCTTCTCTCTGCCTGGGGTTTGGAGCTAGCTGGGAAGGCGGCCTGCTTTTCTGTCTACTCACTCTCTCTGGGTGATTTATGCCTTAATGTTATTTTTAACCCTAGTGTTCTAGTTTAATTTCAGATTTAAATTCTGCCCTTGTGTGTCCACAGCGCTGAATATATATCTGTGCACATTTCCAAAAAAACTTAAATTTAGGGATCACTCAAGCGATGCTTTATCTAAAGCCAGGGCCGCATAACGGACAGGCCGCCGCCAGAGTTGGCCTCTAAATGGAGATAGTTTGCAAAATACCTTTCTGTGTGTTTGAAAAGAATTTCATTATTGGTATCTAAAAACTTTCAGAGAAATGCAAATTTCTAGCATTACTTGGAAACGAAAAATCATAGATGCAGCTGTCCTGGACCTCTGTTCCTACAGTAAGCAATCCGGGGGAAGGTCCAGGTCCAGGCATTTTCTGTCTGCCCAAGGTCTCTCTTTCCTGGTTTTTGCCTCCTCCCATATACTACCATGGACAGTTAGATGTCATCTAACCCTTAGGCATTTGAACTTGAGCCTCCTGGTTTGAACTACTTTTCGGTGCCATTTCAAATTTGATGGTCCTTCCTGGATGCTGACGGCTTCCTCCTAGGCCCAATGCAATTTGTATTTGCTTAGTTAAGTACACACTGTAGGGCTCCCAGGAGATTCATGAAGCTATGCCTGTTAGAAAGAGGAGCTGGTCACAAGGGGAAGCACACCAAGCAGGTACGTGTGTCAAGTGATAAAAAGACTCATTGTGTTCCTGGCTCAGGAACCAGTCCTTTGAGAGGAGAAAATGGAGAATGACCTGTGAATGGCCCTGCCCCAAGGCATGGGCTTTCTTTATACGCTGACCCCGCCCATCCTGGAAGAGTTCAAGCTGTACAGGATATCTGATCTTCTGTTCTTTAATATTGACTAAGGGAATGCTCAGTCACTTGGCTGAGTGAGATGGCAGGTTCCCTACTCTTGAGTGATGGGCTTAAAAACAAAGCTAAGTTGTACTTCATGTTAATGAAAGCCATGGGAGGAAGTAAGGGCGCAGAGAGGGGAGTGGCTGCTTCTAGACACAGGTGTCCCAGAAGGGCTTCCGGGAGGGGGGGGGGGGGACATCGTGACTGCCTCTGGAGGTATTTACCAGATAAGAGAGGCAGGAGTGGGTGCCGGACACAGGGCAGAGGCGGGGAGGAGGGCCAGCACAGTACGCTAAGGGATGGGAAGCCAGAGGTGACCAAGGGGCTCAGCCAAAGCTTAGTCTCCAGCTGGATTCTGTGTGGCTTTCCCATCTAGATGCCCGAAACTAGTTGGGAGGCTTTCAGGCTGTAGACAGAGTGTAACCAGAGGAGTTTCTGATGTTACGCTGACAGCAGTTGAGGACAGGGAGCTGAGCTAGAAGAGTGTGGAGCAAGGAAGGGATTGCAAAGTCCTGGAAGAAAGGGTGGAGGTCTGAGTAGGACAGAGTGATGGCGTCAGAGCCGAGAGATATGACGAAGGTGGCCTTGCAGCAGCACCCTTAACTTCTGGGTGATCTGAAGAGTGTGCCCAACACCGTGGTCTCTGGAGCTGGGTGACCTGCTTCCACTTTATTTAACACTCAAGGCACTGTGTGATCTTAAGCAAAGGGCTTGTTTTCGCTGAGACCTGATTTCCTCATCTACACAGTAGGGTGAGGTGGTAGTGATGGCGGTGTTGGTGTTGGTGGTGGTGGTAGTAGTTGTGATAATGGTAGTGATGGTGTTGATGGTAGTGGCGGTGATTAGTGGAGGTGGTGATGGTGGGGGTGAGGGGGGTGGTGGTGGAGGAGGAAGAAGAAGAGGAAGAGGAAGAAGTAGTGGGAGACTCCTGTGGCAATCTCTCCCTCCTGGTTCAGTGAGCTGACGTGTATATGAAACGCTGTGGACGGGAGTGGGGATGTAGCTAAGTGGTGGAACCCTTGCCTAGCATGTGCATGGCTTTGATCTGAGCACTGAAAAACAATCATTCAGGACTTAGCCCTTCGGAGAAACATGTCTTCTCCTCAACTGTACGCATTTGGGCTGGGAGGGTCTTTATCTCGGGATCCTCCTGTGTACATCTGCTATACGTTCCTCTCCACCTATTAATACTAACCATGCCAACTCCTCTCCTCCAAAACACCGCTAGCCATTGACCAATCCTTGTGTCCCCAGGAAACCCAGTCGCCCCAACTGCTATGATGACTGAGAAGAGCCAGCCCAGGTTTTCCCTGAGCCCTCACCTAAAGAGACCTAAGGAGAGGGGGTGCACGCAGAACGTTGAGGAGTTTAAACTGAACTTCCCACCACATCTACCAAAACCCGTGTCTGTGATTTCTGATCATAGTTAAATATAGTTTCACTGTTGGGGAGGAGGATCCAGTCATTTTCACGATACGTTCTTTTTAAAGAAAATACTCTCAATACAAATGTTTTCATGTTATTTTTACAGCTCAAGGTTTTGTTTGTTTGAATCTAGGACTATTTTATTCTCCACAGAGGCCTAGAAATAGAATCAAATGAAAAACTCAAATCACGAGCTTGCAGGACAAACTAGATCTAGCAAGTCCCACAGGTCAAGGCGAGGCTGTGCGACGGGTAGAAATCAGGAATGAGTCCCACCACCTCCAAAACCAGATGTTCCACATTAGCACCTACTATGCCAGACTTGCCAGTCAAATGCAGATTTCAAGCTAAATGCGATCACCAGGAAGTCATGTGCCCAAGCTCTGTGCCTCTCCCAAACCATTGCCTTGCCTCCTTAGGGGACACAGCCACTGCTTGTCCCCAACTGTCTCTCAGAGCAGGGGGGACTCAGGAGTGGAAAGGAAGGTAAATTTCTAGAGCTGGTGCCCTATTCTGCCAGAGGCATCTGCTTTTCAAGGTCGGGTTGAAAGGACCCAGAGCCTCCTGCAAAGGCAGGGTACACATAGCATCAAATTCTTCTCTGATGGTATGGTGTTCTGCTTGGGTCCGTAACAACATCACCTGGCTAACCCAAGAGAGAGAAACTGGTGTCAGATCTCATAGCCAGCTTCCTAACAAGGTTGAGAAAAATGCAGAAAACTTGATTTTCAAAAATTGAAGGTAGAAAATCAGTTTCTATATCTAATGGACCTTTGCTATGGTCCCTTATCCAAACAGCAGCAGTACGGCAGCTATGCCTGGGTACCTGGTTTCTGGAACACCACTTCTGACAAGGCCATCCTTCTGTTAGTGTCTGGCTAGCCCCGGCATGCTCCTCATTACTCATTTGTACAAAGTATGTCTGCGTTCTCTCTGTACTGTCATCCTGGCATGTCTTGCTGCATTGATCAGTGGACTAATTAGACCTCCCTTTACTGTGGTTTGGATGTGGCTTGTCCCCCAAGAGTTCATGTGTTAGAGGCTTGGTCACTAGTGTGGCATTGTGGGAGGAAAGGAAAGGTTCGAGGGGTGGGAGTTAGAGTCTGGAGAAGTGGCTATACAAGCATGAGGAGTTGAGTTTAAATTGCTGGCACCCAAATGAGGCGATCCATGGCTATAATCCAGGTGCTGGAGAGGCAGAGAAAGGAGGATCCAGGAGGTTGGCTGGCCACGTAGTTTTGCTGAATTGGTGAGGTCCAGGTTTGGTAAATGTCACAGTCTCAGACTTAAGGTAGAGAGGGATGGAAGAACCTTTGGTTTCCACGAACGTGCATATGTGACACACATACAAGAAGCCAGCACTAGTTGGAGCGTCTCTCAGACTCTTTGAAGGGATCATGGCTGTTCTCATGGGACCTCTGACCTTTAAAGAGGTCAAGTTATTGTAAGAGTAAGGCCTGACAGACACCTCTCTCCCTCAACTCCTGTTTGGCCAGTTGGAATCTCTCACTTGCAGAAGCCCCCACTGTAAGATGATTCCCAGGACCAAGCAGATGCTAGCAACGCCCCTTTGAGCTTCCAGAGTGGTGCCTTGAACCAAACCTCTTTTCAAAAATGAAAAAGTGGGGCTGGCGAGATGGCTCAGCGGGTAAGAGCACTGACTGCTCTTCCGAAGGTCCTGAGTTCGGATCCCAGCAGCCACATGGTGGCTCACAACCACCCGTAATGAGATCTGACGCCCTCTTCTGGTGCGTCTGAAGATAGCTACAGTGAATTACGCTGGAGCAAGCGGGGCTGGAGCCAAGCGGGGTGGCAGAGGTCCTGAGTTCAATTCCCAGCAGCCACACACATTATAGCTCACTGCCAACTGTACAACTACAGTGTACTCATACACATAAAATAAATAAAATAAATCTTAAAAAAAACAAAAACAAAAATGAAAAAGTACCACATCCCAAGAATTTTACTTACAGTAACACGAAGCACAAGAATGCATGCATATTGTGGCATTTCCCACATCTGAGACAAGCTATGAAAATGGACTCGAGTGGCAGATGCTCCATGCTCGGATCTCCTGCTATAGGCCCAGAATAGGCACAAAAGATAAGGCTTTTCCTGCGTGTGTTCTTAACTCATTTCCAATCGTTCATCCCTTTATTCACGAAACAGGTATCGGCTGAAAGTCCTCCATGAGCCAGTGCAGAACAAAGAATAGGGAAAGACTGTTAATTTGTTTCTCTCTCCGTGTGAATGATGTGTGTTTGTGGCTGTTCATGACAGTGCACATGTGGAGGTCAGAAGACAACTCTGTGAGATGAGATTTTCCCTTCTACCTTTATGTGGGCTCTAGGGAGCCAACTCCGATCACCTTACCCCCTGAGCCGTCTTGCCTGCCCAAGTTTTGATTAGACAAGATGTTTTTTATTTTTTTTTTTACACTCGCCAGGAGTGTATTATTGATCCCAGGGCCTCTGCGTGCTAAGCAAACATGCCACCACTGAGTCACATCTCCAGCAAGGCCATGTTTTAACAAGAGTTACTCTGTTTTTATTTTATTATTTTGTGTGTGTGTGTGTGTTGCCTACGTATATGGATATCACATGTGTGCCTGGTACCCAGGGAGGTCAGAAGAGGGTATCGGCTCCCCCCTGGAATTGAAGTTACAGACATCTGTGAGCCACCAATAGGTGCTGGGAATTGAACCCATGTCCTCTGGAAGAGCAGTCCAGTGCCCCTAACCACTGAACCATCTCTGCAGCCCTCTATTTTCGTTTTTAAACAGAGAAGATGAGGCAAGACGATGGCACTTGTGAGGAGTCCTTTTTCCTTGGAGACATCTCCTCATATACAACCAACGTTCTGCTTCTGGGCCTATGTGTATACACCTTTCAGACCTGAGAGTGATTCACCCTGCACACACTGTGTGATTTCAGATGGCA
Source organism: Hylomyscus alleni (assembly GCA_019843855.1). Lineage (NCBI taxonomy): Eukaryota > Metazoa > Chordata > Mammalia > Rodentia > Muridae > Hylomyscus > Hylomyscus alleni. The sequence continues at coordinate 11,277 of JADRCC010573669.1, read as the reverse complement.
CATCTGCTCCCCATCGAAGCCAGCACTCCAAAGGAGAGAGGAAACTTTGCAGGAGTGGAGAAGCCTCAGCATAGGGTAGTCTGTATGTCCCCACCTAGATAGGGTAGTCTGTGTGTCCCCACCCAGAGGGGTCATCTGCTGTTTACACCTTAACTCTTTGAGGGCTGCTGTGCCGCTATGCTTCATATAAAAACTGCCATATAAAAACTTGACTATTTCTTTAGGGTACAGTTCAGTAATCGTTATAGGAGTGCTTGCATGCTCTGCATCGGAGCACCAACATTCTTTATATATTGAAAAACTGAAATTGTACACTTGCTATTAAAAATTCCCACCTGTCTGCCCCAGACCCTGAAAACCAACACTCTACTCTCTATTACTGTGAGCATCCCTATGTCAAACGGTCCCTAGATGTAGAACCATCTGTCGAGTTCTCCCCCCCCCTTTCAGGAAGGACGACAACACCAGGATCCTTCTCAATCACACTTTATTAGGAGCGCCCTCATTGAATTGAGAGAGAGAGACCCCGACCCACGGGGCAGTCAGCTTTTAAGCTCTCCTGTGCAGATTTGTCCATGCCTGATTGGCTAGCAATGTCTGCCAACATTGTCATTGGCTCAGCAGTGCCTGCTGATACCGCGTCACCCTTTCGGGGAGGGTACGGTTGGATGGGCAGCGTATAGTCAAGCGCATGCGTAGGTGAGCGACAGCGACGTGCTATGCTTGTGTGGCTGACATTGGCCAGCTCCCAACAACCATCCAGCTTTTAGTTGTTGGTTTACTGCGCTTAATGTGATGTCCTCACCCATGGCATAGCATGCATCAAAATCCCCTTCCCTTCTTAAAGATGAACAGTCTTGCATTGTGTGTCCTGGCCGCGTCTGCCTTACCCATTCATGCGCTAATGGACACTTGGGTCCCTCCTACTCAATGTCTGTTGTGAGGAATGCTGCTTTGAATGTGGGAATACAAATGCCTTTCTTTAGTCATGTGTGCTCTCAATGTTTTGGGGTGTATATCCAGCAGTAGGATTCCTGGATCATGTGGAAGTTCTGCTTAGCCTTTTGAGGAACATCTACAGGTATCACAATGACTGTACCATTTTCTGTCCCTACTAACAACAGGGCACAAGGAATTCAATTTCTCCAATCCTAACCCACACTTATTTCCTACTTATTTTGATGCTAGCCACCATGATGGCTATACGGGGTGATAAGTCTTATGCAGCATTTTACATACTGTGGAGGGTCTGGTTTTATCAGAATCCAAAATGTGATGCTTGCCTAGGAAAGAACTTCGTGGGCAGAAAGTGGCCGTGTGGGTGTGAGGGACAGGCCTGCGTGGATGGACTGCTTTGACTTCGGGCTGTTGGATCTTCTATATGCCCTTCTGATCTCCTCAGGGGACGGCTTGTGCGTTGTAGCACAGAACATCTAAGTGCTCAGTTTGTGCTTTGGGTTCTCCACAGCAAAGCCTATAGGGCCATGCTAGCTGCTTAGTGACAAATTCTTCCTCCACCTGATCCTGCCCATACTATTCAGAGAACACGGCTCACTTTTCTCCTTCCCTCTTGATAAGCAGCCTTCATGTCTCAACTCAGTCCACCTCCTCGTGCCTTTCGTCCATCTCTGGAGGTCCACAGCTCCTCCTCTCAGGCCCCTTTGTACAACTGCCCAGTTGCTGCCTTTCTGTGTTACAATGGTGAACTTGCTTGTCTCCTTCCACTGCATAGCTTAGAGCAGCCAGTTGTCAACCTGTGGGTCACGTGAGTAAACCTTTCACAGGGGTCACATGCCAGGTAGCCTGAATATCACATATGTACAGGAAGATTCATAACAGTATCAAAATTACAGTTATGAAGTGGCAGTGAAAATGATTTTTATGGTTGGGGGTCACCACAACAAGAGGAACTGTATTAAAAGGTTGCAGCACTGGGAGGAGTTGAGAACCGTGGGTTTAGAATCCTCAAACATGGGGCAGTCCCTCAGCTTCCTTTATTTGCGTGTGCTTGTCGTCATGATTGTTCATGGAGAGTTGGTGCGTGTGTATGTGTGAGGGATGCATGCACGTGTGCACACCTATGTGTGAGGCCAGAAGTCACTCTCAGGAGCCATTTACCTTGTCTTATGAGCCTCCCTCCCTCTACCCTGGAGGTTCACCAAGTAGGCTTGTTTGACTGGGCAGTGAGTCCCAAGGATTAGGGATTCCCCAGCACTAGGATTAGAAGCATATACTACTATGCCTAGATTTTATTTTATTTTAATTTTTTATTTTTTATTAGATGTTTTCTTTATTTACAATATCTCCTTTCCCAGGTTCCCCTCCAAAAGAAAAAAGAAAAAGAAAATAAAAAGAAAAAAAAAACCCAAAACTAAAACAATCCTCTGTTTCCTCCCCTCTCCCCCTGCTCACCACCCCACCTTCTCCTAGTTCCTGGTCCTGCCATTCCCCTACACTGGGGCATAGAACCTTCACAGGACCAAGGGCCTCTCCTCCCATTGATGACCAACTTGGCCATCCTGTGCTATACACATGCTGCTGGAGCCATGAGTCCCCCCCCACCCACCATGTGTACTCTTTGGTTGGAGTTTTAGTTCCTGGGAGCTCTGAAGGTACTAGTTAGTTCATATTGTTGTTTGTGCTAAGGGGCTGCAAGCCCTTCAGCTCCTTGGGTCCTTTCTCTAGCTCCTTCATTGGGGAGCCTGTGCTCAGTCCAATGGACGACTGTGAGCCTCTACTTCTGTATTAGTCGGGCACTGTTAGAGCCTCTCAGGAGACAGCTTTATCAGGCTCCTGTCAGTCAGCACTTGCTGATATCCACAATAGTATCTGGATTTGATAATTGAATATGGGAAGGATTCTCAGGTGGAGCAGTCTCTGGATTGTCCTTCCTTCAGTCTCTGCTCCATAGTTTGTCTCTGAAAATCCTTCCATGGGTATTTTGCTCCCCCTTTTAAGAAGGGGTTATGGGAATCGAATGCAGGTCCTCTCGGTTGTGAAAAAAACACTTTGCCAACTAAACTCTCTTCCTAGTTGCTGTTTGGTTTTGAAACAGGGCTTGGTAGTCCAGGTTATCCCTAAACTCATAGAAATCTTCCTGCCTCAGCTTTCCACGTGCTGGGGATTCCAGGGGTCCAACACCACAAGCAGCTTTCTCTGCTGTCTTGAAGATCCTCACCTCAAAAAGTCTTGAGAATCCAAGAGCCTCCCAGTGCCCAGGGGTCGGTGATCTTACCACCCTCCAATCTTTGGCAGAGGCTTGCATCAATGAAGGAATGATGAATTGGACTCCTAGGAGACCCAACATTGAGGTCTGCTTTGGCAAAGCTACCGTTCCAGTCCAGCCTAACAGAGCCCACTGGGTTCCCCGCTTCTACCTTCTGTATTTCTCTCCTTCCTCTTTCGTCATGAACCTATTCCCTCTTGGGAGATACCATCTTGCATTGTAAAACACCACTCAGGTCCCTGGAGCCGTGGACCCTTTCTAGAGTTTGTGAAAGTAGATTGGAATCTTTCCAATTCTATGCATACAAGGAGGTTTGGAAGTGTGGCTCTCATCCTGGTCCAGGTACCAAGGCACTCTTCAAAGGAGTTTTGGGCTATAATCTGGTGGTGAGGTGTACAGGCGCCCTGATGTAAAGTAGTCCTTGAGGTACAATGCACACAACCCATTTGGAACCCATAGACTGAGTTCCTCCTGGCACTGTGCTAGGCCCCGGGGCAACCACACTGAGGGTGGGACCAACCCACACACAGCTTTAGGCCAAGTGCCCGGGGGCACTGTGGGGGAGGCTTGCTAAACGTTGACAGCTGATGTGCTAACATGCTGTAAAACTCAGCTGTTCCCAATGGTGTCTTCAGTCTCAATGTATAACAGGGCTTGTTCCTCACCTCGCAGAGTCTGCGAGCCTTTGAATTAAAGATGGCAGCACTCCTGGGGTACCCAGCCGCAGTGCATATAGATGCTCTCAAGATCCCCCTCCCCTCCCCGGCATGCCAGAGATGAGCTCTGCATCCTGATTCCCTTGCTCTGTCTGGAAAAGCTATCCCTGTTCTGTCCCTAAGGTTCTACTGTGCAGGGTGCTGGGGCGGGGGACATCCAATACAAGATCCTCTGGTTGAGATTTCAGCAGGGCCTTTGGGATAGGCCAGCCTTAACGCTGTCTCCTGAGCATTGAACTCTCTGGGAAGACGGCAGTCGCTGGGACGTGGAGATAGCCCTGTTAACGTTTGGGCTTTTTTTTTTTTTTTTTTTCTTTTTCCTTTTCTGATGCTGCAACAGTAGAATTTAGCCTACATGGTTTTCATTATTTAAGAGTCATTCCGTCCATTTCATTCTTGTATTCTCCTGTCATTCCATCCTTGTCAAAATGGAGTCGTTTGAAACAAAAGCCCTTTGAAGAGTACTTTGGTACCAGGACCAGTGAGGTGACAGGTGGCATTGGGGGCTGGGCTACAGGCTTGAGGGCTGGGGACAGTAAAGAAGACCTCAGAGACTCAGTCAGGCAGAGCTCCATGGTTAGGACCAGGTGTCATAAAGTCAGGGATGTGTGAGGGTGGTGTGATGGGTGTGTACCCCTGGGGATATCTACCTCAGACCAGAACTACTGCTGATCTCCTATCCCTCCATTCTGCAAGGGGTACCACTAAGCTCATATTGCTGGTGCCAGTGCCTAGAGGAAGTCTAGAAGCTGCCAATAAATGGTGCTCTGGGATGAGGCCAGGTCCAAGCCTGGGCTTCTCTCCCAGGGCTGACACCATCTGCCTGGTTTCTACAGGGCCTCTTGCCCCAGGCTTTGGAGCACAATTTAGAGAAGTGTCTCCACACAATCTGCCGAGGGGAAAGCGGCTACACCAGAATGCTACTTTGATTTAGACTTTGCCAACCATTCCTCTGTTCGCTTGAAGACCCTGAAATATAGAGGATGGACACAATGGAAATTTGGTTGTGTGACCCAGTAACAGCAGGGCATCCCTTCTCTTAGGAGCTACGCTTGGCTGTGGGAGAGACATCACCTTTATTATTGGGGATGGAAAGGGTGTATTGTTAGGTTTTAAAATACATTTATACAGAGGTTATGTAGAAGAAAACAAAGAAATAGACTACAAAAAAAATAACAATCCTGAAAGGAGAGATGGAGGAAAGGAAGACAGCGAGAAGAGAGGAAGAGAAGGAGGAGAAGGAAGGTCTGAGTTTTTGAATCATAGGTAAATATTTAGAAAATGAGGATGAATACAGCCCTGGGGTAGATGCGAGGCCCTTGGACCGGTCTTCAGCACTGCCCAAAAATAAATATAACAAGGGAAGAAATCGAATCTGTTGTGGCCATGCTCAGACATTTTTTTTTTTCCTTGTTATTTGCTCCTAAGCCACACGGACTGACTCCTGTTTCCAGAGCATTTCCATTGTATTAGAAGGAAGGAGAAAGAGGCGCAGCGTGGATAGAACCGGGGTGTTCCGGGTGCTAAAAGGCGCAGTGCCGTCCTTGAGCACTCCCTCAGCCGGCTCTTGAAGCTTCTTGGAGCCCATCAGGACCTCAGATGAGAATGCAAATGAGAAACTGGCTGAGTGTTTTTTTTTTTTTTTTTAACTCAGTAAAGCTGATGAAGAGGGCGCCTCCTGACAGTGGCGTGATGGGTCCTCTTCATTCTTTCTGCTCTCTTCTTTCAAACTTCTGCTCTGGATACATGTTGCCATTCAGAAGCCCGACGCTCAAAACGACTCTCCTATTGATGTCTCCGTCCCTCTCACTAGGAACAAGGCTGCCTCTCTCCTTCTGAATTCTCAATCAGAAACCAGCTTCAGCTCGTGGGCCTTAAGTGGGCGGTTATCTTCTCAGAGGCTTCCATTTGCCTCTTCCAACAATCAGCACGCACACACCGTCTGATATGAAGGGAAGAGTAAAATAAGCCATGCCGCGCTTAAGCCACGGCAGCCATGGCTTTTATTCCTTAGCGTCTGGTACAGAAAGAGGAGGGAAATGGAGAAACGGAAATCTGCCATTCTGCTTGTTTGTTTCCTCGTTATACTATTAATCTCCTCAAACAAGACATGTTTTTAGTTACAGATCGGCTAGAAAAAAAAATGCATATGCTAAACCAGATGGATGAAATTAACAGTTTCATTAAACTGGCTTTAATATCACCAAAGACACCATGGCTTTGATTCTAGACAAATAGCTATGATCTGAACTTTAACTATTGTGTGAAATGACTAATTTTACCTTAGCATTATTATTTTTATTAAATTCACTAGTGCAGAAAATTGTTTAGAATCTTGGGCAGAGAAAATACCAATTGGTGATATTTTTCTGGGAGAGAGTTAAGAATTTTAATATAAGAAAGAAACGAACAAGTCCTTTCAGTCTGCAGAGCTTTTGGAGCCCAGAATCAAGGCTGGAGGATTCCGGGTTTGTTCTAACTTTCCCAGCAGTCTCAGCTACCTGGGTGCTCCTGATAATGATTTCTGGGGTTCTGTGCCAGGGGTCAGAGGGGCAGGTGTTTCATTTAGAGTTTCATTTCTTTTGCAGCCCTCCTCTCCTCTGAGTCTAAAAAGCTGGCATCCCTGTGGCTCAGGCAGAACTCATCATCTTAGCCGGAAATTTGGCAGGGAGGCAAGGCCAGGATGAATCGCTACGGATAATTCCGATGCCACTTTGCCGGGAATGAGCACACAGAGGCATCCGAAAGAAGCAAGTTCAACACTAAATAGATAAATAGCTAGCAGTAGGATCCCTGTACTATTGAATTCACCGAATCCACGGAGACCGTTCTCATCAGGGGAATGGTCCCGTAGAGTGGAGTGGTGGAGTGCTTCCCTCAGCAGACACAGGAAAAACCCAACAAAGTAAGAGTCTCAGAATCCTGGTGGAAAGGGGTGTTATTATTCAGCCGTAACCCATCAGGAAAACAGAGAGAAGTACCCAGGAGTGCCCATTGATGCATTGTCGGTTGTAGCAAAAATCACACAAAGCAACAACCCAAGAGTCTAAAAATAGAGAACTTGGATCCGTTGTAAATTCGGTGATTTCTGTCAGTGCACTATGGACCATGGATCAAGGGTATTTAGAGTAGCAGGCTGGGGGTGGAGCTGTGGTCTCCAATGCTTGGGGTATGTGAGGGTCCTCAGGTCAATACCCAGTACTTAAAAAAAAACCCTACAGTAGTTAGTAATGAACATGAACACATTACAGACATATATTTGTCTTGTTCTTAATCCTTACAGTTCGGGGTAACACCCATTTCCTTAGCATTTCCAATGCATTGGACACAAGGAATCTAGAGATGATTTAGTGAAATTCAAGGGCCAATTAACAATGTCACAGGACGATGACAACCACGGCATTCATGCTCTAGAACCAGATAAGTGAGTTGAAGAATGATAGTAATAATCACAAACACGTATCTCATAATGTTTTAAGTACATTTAGCTGTTGTGTTAGGCTGAGCTCGAATTGTTCTTGGCCACATGTGGCCGCAAGCTCCAGGTGGGACGCACCTGATAGAGCGAGCATGCAGGAAGGTGAGTATGCACAGGAAGATGTATGATAGAGTATGCACGGGAAGATGTACACTGGAACATATTCTACCATGTCTTTACATATCACTTGGATGACGGAGAAGGTAGGGAACTGGAGGGAATCCTGGAAGTGGTGTCTCAATTACTAACATTAATTAATTAATCAATTAACTCTCAATCATGTCCCACCTTTCTTCCTTCCTTCCTTCCTTCTTCCTTCCTTCCTTCCTTCCTTTCTTTCTTTCTCTCTTTCTCTCTCTTTCTTCCTTCCTTTCTTTCTCTCTCTCTCTTTCTCTCTCTTCCTTTCTTTCTTCCTTTCTTCCTTTCTTTCTTCCTTCCTTCCTTCCTTCCTTCCTTCCTTCCTTCCTTTCTTTCTTTCTTTCTTTCTTTCTTTCTTTCTTTCTTTCTTTCTTTCTTTCTCTTTTTCTTTCAGATGGCTCTCTCATTGCACCTAAAACCTCTGGATTAGCTTATGCTAGCTGTCTAAGGAGCTTCAGGGATCGACTTGTCTCAGTCGCCCTAAGGCTGGGTTACGTCACAATGTGTAGCTTTTTATGTGTGTTTTGGGGATCTGAATTCAGGACCTCACGCTTGCACGGAACACATCACCAACTGAGCTATCACCCTACTCCTCACCATTACTGGAACATATAACAGAACGGGCTTGTGACAGCCAAAGAGAGGTGTTAATAATACATAATTAATTTAAAAGAAAGTTGAGCCAGTGAGATGGCCTAGTTGGTAAAGCGGCTTATCACAGAGCCTGAAGATCTGAGTCCTGGGATCCAGATAGGGGAAGGAACTGATTCCTGACAGGTGTCCTCTGACCTCCACACGCACATGCAGCACGCATGCGCCCCCACATATACACACACAAATCCAAAAGTAAACTTTAATAAAAACTTAAAACATATAAAAATGAAGTCAGAATCTACAATGGCATCACATGCCACTGGGGAAAAGAAAACGTATATATGTAAATAAATGCATACATGAATTATTGTGCATATGAAGGAAAAGTCTCCAAACATAGGTACCAAGCTTTTTCTACCCGCTTTTATCTTCACTAAAGACAGAGTAGGGGAGCAGAGACTCCTGTTTTATTTAATACCATTTGCATTGTTTGATTTGTCTTACAAAAACAAATAGTTATGTTTCCTACATAACAAATACTTATGTCTTTCGAGAGTAAAGCAAGCAAGCAAATATGCAAACACAGAGAATATGGAAAAGGCGCACTGCTGTTCAGGCAATAAGATGGCTTTTCAGCTGCTATGGTGCTGGGCTTTGGGGATCTGTCTGTAGAGGCTAAGCAGATGCAGCTGGAGCTGGGAATCTTTCTACCTTTCAGGGCTCTTCGGGTCCAGATCGTACCTGCCTTTCGGAGGCTCACAGGGTCCAGAAGCAGCTTGTAAATGAATGTATCAGCTTTCATGATTCCAGCCCTGGATCTTTCTGATATGTGTGTGTGTGTGTGTGTGTGTGTGTGTGTGTGTGTGTGTGTTTACGCACACACTTAGGCACCTCTACATGCCACGTGCATGCCTGTGTGTGGAGACTAATGGGCACCTCTAATATCGGTGCTCAGATGTCTTGTCCTTTGTTTGCTGAGACAGGCTCTCCCATTGGCCTGAGGGTCACCAATTCCACTTAGCTGGCTCACCAGCAAGCCTTGGACATCTCTTATCTCTGCCTATCCAGTATTGGAGTTACAAGCAAGTGCCTCTCTATTCCTGGCTTTTTATATGATTGCTAGGGATCAAACTCAGATATTTGTACCTTTTCTTGGGCAAATGCTTTACCAACTGAGCCATCCCCCCCAGCCCTTCTGACCCCTGTTTTTAAAATGAATCACTGCAAGAGAATTACTCTTCAATAAACTTAATCCAAGCCTCTCATTCTCCACAAAAAAAATTCTCAGCTCACTCTTATTGGTGTGCTCAGAAACTCGATTTATCCATTGCCCCCCCCACATTAAAAAATAATAATAATAACTTTTTTCTAATAGGATGAAGAAAATAAAAATGTTAGAAGTACCAGTTTCTAGGCAGGTAAAACTTTAGTCAAAGTTGACATTTAACTTAACATTCAGGCTGATGTTGTTTACATGTAACTTCAATGCTGTGTTTCCTGTAAATAATATCTTTCCATCCTGCATGGTGTTTTGTAGCATGACACCTCCAATAGTGCCTTGCCTGTCCTAAAAGCATTTCTTGGCTGCATTAATAAATAAAAGAGATGGGTAGCAAAGGCAGTTCTTAGAAGATTCTAACAGTCACATCATGGCGACGTCACACTCGGTCTCTTGGCTTGGGCATTGATCAGCATATAGATTTATGGAGGTTTCATAAAAGAGAGCACCAGGAATATTAAGGCAGACCTGACAAGTCCCCATCCATGCTGGGAGGCCTGGTGAATAGAACTGCTTGCCTGTCCCCAAGGGGCTGAGTGTGAACTCTGGCTTGTGTGACTTGCCTAGCAGGGTTCAAAGGTTGACCCGGCCCCTTTACCAGGCTTTGTAACTGTAGACAAGTTATTTTGCTTTTTCAGGCCATAATCCCCTGTGGTGAAGGAGGAGGCTAACAATAGTATCAAACATCCAAGTTTGTGCAGATCCAATGGCCTCATTTGCATAGGATGCTTGACCCTGTGTTTGGCGGCCTGTAAGCCTTCCACAGGAGTTGACTCATTCTTTTCATTATATCGAGAGACCCACAAGCAAAACTGGAATCGAAAGATGATGAGGAAGCGACTCAAAATAAAACGCTCCTGCTCAAATTTTGGGAGCGGTACCAAGGAACTATTTCTGGTATAAAACACATTCTTCTTCCGAGTCTGAGGAGAAGAGTCTCTCTGGAAGTTTCAGCAGCCCTGATTGGGCGGTGAATTACTCTGAGTGAATTACTCTCTTGAGGCCTCCTCTCAGCTATGTGAGGCACATCCTTTTCCCCGGGATACTAGGCTGTCATTTAGTGCCAGAGGAAAAGCTTTTTACAGAGTGACACCATAGCTTTCCCCAAAGGGTTTAATTTACTTCCCCAGAGGGTGGTATATTTCAACGTACTGTAGGACCCACCTTGTCAATAACAAAGGTATTTATTTAATTGGCTATCCTTCCTTCTTCTCCAGCCACATCAGCCCCGTGGTAATTAATTCTGTGTGCTTCGAATTGTGTTATTTACAGTGCCATGGAACCAAAATGACTCCGTATTAGAAATCGGTGCGAGGATATTCGAGAAGGCTGTAAAGAGACTCTCCAGCGTGAATGGCCTTCACCAAATTAGCTCTGCCATCTCCTTTCTGATGGATTCCAGCTGCTGTGGATACCATAAAGCATCCTACTACCTCACCGTCTTCTATGAGACTGGATTAAATGGACCTCGGGATCAGCTGCAGGTGGAGTATTTCATGAGTCCAGGAGCACCTGTCACCTGGGTTATGTGTGCTGAGAGATGCCCCTGCTAGCACCGGATGTGTTGGCAGCTCCTTGGAGTCCCCTAAAAATCTCTACACCCAGGGAAAAAAATGTCCTTGGACTGTGGAACTACACAATAACCTGTTTTCAGGGAGGAAAAAAAAAACCCACTTCTCCATTTCTGCACATAGCTTTCATGCTTTGGTCAGCCATCCAAGGGACAGTTTGAGCAGAGCCAGGTGGAATCCTGTCCTTCAAAATCAGGATAATATCGATAAATGCAATGGTCTGAGGTCAAGGCCCTCACCCCAGTTTACTTTTTAGCTAATAAAAGTCTATGGAT
>JADRCC010573666.1:0-12616 GCA_019843855.1 Hylomyscus alleni | reverse complement strand
TAGAAGATTCTAGCAGACATTCTTTCTAAAATAATTATTGAACTATTACAGGATGGGGAATTTTTAAGTCTATTTGAAAGTCATGCACTCTCTTCGTGAGTCTTCTCCAGGGCCTCTACCCAAGAGCCATCTTTTCTGTCCAAGCCCAGCTGGAAACCCCACCCATGTGGTCTCTTGGTAATCATAGCTCTCAATCCTCATCAAAGAAGTTTCTGTTTGCAGCAAATACAAGCCATGACAGAGAGCTACAAATGGTCAAATATAGAAAATAAATGACCATGGAGTGCCCAGACCCAACTCTATAAGACAGTCTTTACACTTAAGGCTCAGGGAGCATTGAGGAAGATGGGCTGGGAAGAGTAGAGGCCCAGGATAATTGCTGATGGGTATTGTCTTCTGACAGAGAAGCTGCACCCATCAAACCTCAACAATATGGCTGACTAAATAAGACCTGCATACCAGTCGACATGTCAACATGGATAGGAGTAATGTTTAAAGGCCCTACAACCAGATGAAGATCTAGACAACTAACTGCTGCTAAGGAAGGGAGTTTTTTCAGAGATGAAACCCCAATCTTAAATGGTCAGCCATATATATAATGTATGTTGATATATATATGTATATATATATATATGTATATATGTATATATATGTATATATATATATATATCAACTTATTGATTGGTCTAAACTGTATGTGTGTGTTGTGTTTGTCTCTCTGTGTGTGTGTGCAAGTCATGGATTTGAGAGAGGTGGGGAGTGTTGGAGGAGTTGGAAGAGCCAATGGTGTATATGAAACCCTTAAAAATATTTTTTAAACTTGTTTAAATGAGTTATAGAAAAATATGGACAATTTCCCACTGGAGCTCTGAGCTCCACAGGGTCATCATTCCTGTTGCTGATAGTTGTGCACACTGCCAATTGCTGAGATGACGGTGCTCACTTCTGAGACGACGGTGCTCACTCCTGAGACGACGGTGCTCACTTCTGAGACGATGGTGCTCACTTCTGAGATGACGGTGCTCACTCCTGAGACGACGGTGCTCACTTCTGAGACGACGATGCTCTTCTGAGACAACGTTGCTCACTTCTGAGATGACGGTGATGACGATACTCACTTCTGAGATGACGGTGATGACGGTGCTCACTTCTGAGATGACGGTGCTCACTCCTGAGACGACGGTGCTCACTTCTGAGATGTCGGTGCTCACTTCTGAGACAATTGTCACCGTGGAGCACTCTGGCTTAAGAAAGGCTAGGAAAACCGTAACACTGGCAACTTCTCCACAATCATATCCTGCTATAGCTTTCACCTAATTCACATGTGTGTGCACCCCCCTACACACACACACGCTCACTCCTGCAACACATGCAAACTCACACACATGTACATGTAAACTCACACATGCACACTTGTACACAGGCACATACTCGTGTGTGCACACATGCATATGCAAACTCACACAGGCATACACACACACATGAGAACACACTCGAGTGCTGGAGGGTGAAAATAGAAGGAAACAAAGACTTGCAGCTTCTTTTCCACTTTGCCACCTCTGTAAAACTCATTCTGCTATCTAACTGTACTGGTTGGAAGTGACCGCTGAGTCAGAGAGTACACTATGTTAAGCAGATTTCAAGTCATTTCTAAAATTGATTGGGGCCTTTCTCTGGTATGTTTTGAAACAGTATATAATACTCTAGAATAATTTAAGACTTAGTCAGAGGGCTTGCATGGATGCAAGGGCCTGGTTAAGTATTCATCTCCATCCCAACAGACTTCCCGGGGAAGGCATAAAAAGGAGGGATGTGGTCCTGGGCTCCCATTCATTAGCATTCTACTGATAGGCGGAGACACATCAGGTCTCCGCAGGAATAAGCAGATGCCCTTGTAATCCATTTGATTTAAGGTCACTGAAGAGAGTAATTGACACATTTTCCTGATCATTTCACATATGCCAATCTATGTATCCCACACTTACAAAATTCCTCTGAGGAGGGTGAATTTATATGAGTGTCTACAGAGTACACAAAGTATCCTTAGCAGTATAAACCCTGGAAAGCAGAGTCTGGGGCCAGACACAGAAAGCAAATTGTATGCACAGTCTAAACACTTTCAGAAAACAAGTATTTCCATGATAATAAAAATAATAGCGATGATGTAATGAATATTCATAGTCTTAGTTTCTCCACTTAAAGAAGTGTGATTGCCACCCCCTGGGGGAGAACAGGAAAGAGGGCTCAGTGGCTAGAAGAGCACCTTGCTCTTGCAGAGGACATGGCTTCAGTTCCCAGCACCCACATGGTGGCTCACCACCCTCTGTGACTCTATTTCCCAGGAATGGAATGCCTTTTTTGGCTTCCTTGTGATCCTGCATGTACATGATGCATACACCTGACAAATATGGAGTCTCTAATCCTCGACACAAAGATTTAAAAAAAAAAATAAAACAATTGAAAAGTATGCACATTCACTGAAAAGAAAATAACACTCACTTATAACTACTGCCTAAAAATAACAACCACTAACACTGGATGCTCTCCATGTTATAAAACCAACAGATAGTATCATTTTCAAATCTGGCACATTAACAAAACAAGAAAAGTGAATGAGTATTCAATAAGATTTTTAAATTTTAGCTTGGAAATCTAATGTTGCAGAAATGCTGTTTTAATGCCAAACAAGATAGGTTTTAGAAAGAAATATTTTCAAATGTTCTGACTTGAAATCTCTACTTCCTCAAAACTTGCATTAAGTGACTTTACTTTAATTAACAGCATTGTAAATGTGCTGATCAGTTATAATTCATATCAAATTTTGAGTTCCGATATGAGAAGGAAAGGGTAACATCAGATTTCAATTATGGTAATTGACCAGGAATTAACAGGAGGAAAGGGGGGCATGGACACAGATTAAAGGGAAGTATTCACGTGCTATCAGTGAGAGGGCACTCAAAGGAACTCTCTAAGCAGGGCTGCTCTCACGTTGGTTGTCTATTGCCGTCTGTAATTCCTTCCTCTTTAAGGTGAGAAAGTGTCTGTATCTACTGTCTAGTTATCCCTGCAACTTAGATACTACAGTGATCGTAACGAAAAGACAAGGAAAAGCTAAAGTTTGACAAAATGGGTCAGAGATGGAACACAGCTGGGAGGACAAGGTGTTTGCCACACATGCATGGCACCTGAATTTGGATGCGCAGCACTCATACAGAAGCCAGGCCCAATGGCAGAAGCCAGGCCCAATGGCATATGGATGTCTGTAACCCAGCACTGAGGAGGCACAGATGGGAAGACCCTGCAGGCTGGCTCATAAGGAGCCTAGCCAAATCATCGAAGTGTAGATTCAGTGAGAAACCCTCTTTCAAAAAGCAAGATAGGGAGTGACTAAGGAAGACTCCTGATATCAACTTCTGACTTGCACATATGCACATGAGTGCACACACAAACGCACATGTGCAGTGTATACACACACACACACACACACACACACACACACACACACACACACACACACCAACACACCCCAAAAAGAGAAGCCACAACAAACCAAAGCCCTAGCTAACATGCTAATGAGTGAGAGGATACTTACATGAAGCCCGGGCACCCAAAGGCAGCTACATCACTGAAAGGCTTACTCTGCCACAGGGGATGACTTAGGAAAGCTACACCCCAGCAGTTCTCTGTACAACCTACTGATATCTCAGGGCCAAGAATCACCTCTCTGTAGCTCATCTGCTCAGAGTCCTGGTGGTGTCCCCGGCTGATGGTGCTGTTTGGGAAGGCTGAGGCAGCTCTTGGAGGCAGAGCCTTGCTGGGGGACGAACATCACTGAGATAGGTTTTGAGGTTTTATAACTTGGGCCCAGTTCTTATTCTATCTCTACTGCTTCTGTGCAGATGAAACAAGATCTTGCTGCTTCCTGATCCTTCTTCCACGCTTTACCTCCTGCTGCCACGCCTTCCCTGTTGTGAAGGACTTTTTCCCCTGGAAGTGTAAGCCAAGCAAACCCTTTTCTTCCCTGCCTTGCTGTTTGGTCCTTCTATTGCATCACAGCAATGGAAAACTATTGTACACCCCTTCTGTTTGCATATTGGCAATTTTGTACTTTCCTAATAGAATAAAAATTGTTAACCAAACGGGAGGAAGGAGACAAATCCCTTTTGCAAAGAAATGACCAATTAAGAGAAATGTGATCATTAACCATTCCTCGGAGACCTTCCTGATCAGCTCCAATGGATTTCCCTTCCTGGCTTACTTTTCCATGGGATACTTGTAGAACCAAGTAGTAATCAAACATCTTGAGCTTACTCAGACAAATTTGTGATCTTTCTACACAGCCTCCTGAATGCTGGGATTACTGGCATGTGTCACTATATTTAGTATGTCAAGTATCATAATGAGCTACAAAAGCAGTAATGTGCCATAATGTAATTACTTATTAATTCAACCAAAGGCTATAAAAATGCAAGTTTTTCTTGGTACCCTAAGATGAAGTCTCACAATGTTCACGGTCAAGAAGAGTTTAATTTTCCTTCACTCTCTTAGGCTAAAATTAAGTGCAATTTCCAACTTTTAAAGGGTCAAATTTCCTCTCAAACCTTGGAAACACTTGTGGTAATACTCAGGGATGGACGGATCATAAAGAAGTCTCCACGTGAGAAGACATTCAAGTGTTGAGGGCTGCAGTCCCAAGGTGACTCCAGTGACTCTTGCATCAAATGGATAGCAGCAGAGATATCGAAACCATTTCTAGCTTTAAAAATAGTCCGTGACAGTTTGCCTGGTTGAACAATTATCATCGGCCTAGATAGACCCATCAGACTTGTGTTCTAGTGGGACAGGAGACGAGGAACACAGCAGGTGGCTGCACACTGTACCTGTGTTTGTCTGCTCCTTGTTCCTGTGGTCCCTGACTTGCACAGGCAGTGACTCCAAAAGACAGGGTACAGAACGAGATTGAATTTCTGACACTCTGAGAGACATGAAATATTTATTTCTACATGGGAAGGGGGACTTGGAATGATTCCTTCTCTGCTGTTGTTGGATATCAAACCACTTAAAATTATGCCCTTAGCCAAATAGGGTTAGACCACAAAGGACATCAGATACCCCTCTGTGTTTTATTTAGAATATTTCTGCCTTTATTGTTTATGACAAGAACGCTGTCCTGTTTTAATTAATAGCACTGTTGTTTGAATTGTGAGTAACGTTTTGAGTTAAGCAGATGGATTGAAGGGAAGCCTGCATTAAAATGTAAAAGGCTGGCTTATGATTATGTATAAGAATTTAACTTTTACAATTATTTCTGAAAGCCATTTTCATCAAAATCCATTCATTGAGTAAAGAAAAAAACATTTCCTAAAAGCAAAATAAAATTTAAAAATATAAATCATCTAAGCTTTGAAATTATGATAACATTCAGAAGCAAAATAGAAACGTGATTAAAGTGCAACCATGAATACAATTTTAATCAGAATTTTTAAACAACAACAAAAGATCTGGCTTGATAGTTTATGTCTTTGTACTAGTGGTATGCTAGGGGCTTGGCACCATTCCCTTTATCCAGGAAGAATCACATTTGTACACTTTGTGGTGGCTAGGATGTCATTCTCCAAGTAATTTTGTAATATTGGTCACCCATTAGAAGCCCTTGAACCAAAGTGATGCAGCTATGACAAGCCCGTGGTTTGTGAGGTTCTAGTGTAATTTAGGTTTGCAGAGTGAACTATAACAAGAATTGTGGAATGTGTAAATGGGAAAAACCCAAGCTAGGGGATGCTTGTGTTCTCTATGGATGTTGCCTGCTTGCATGATGATTTGCTTTCCGTGAGCATCAGTTCATGTTCTATTCAGGTAGCACATCCACTTGGGGAAAACTTTTCCTCTGGACTCCATTGTATGGTCCAGGTAGGATTTCCCAGCTTACCCTACATCTTCTCTCCAGCCATCTAGTCAGGACAATCAAAGGGCTTCTCAACTTTACACTAGTCATTGTTGGGGAGACGAGAATGCAGATTCTGCCAATCAAATCATTTTGGGAATTTCTGAATTAGGAACTAGCTTTTTGCAACCAGAACTGGCCATCTAATTGATGCATGACTTTAATCTCAGCACTTAGAAGGCAGAAGCAGGTGGATCTCTATAAATTTGGGGCCAACATGGTCTATATATTAAGCTTCAGGCCAATGAAAGCTGCATAGTGAAAACTAGTCTATATAAGTACACACACACACACACACACACACACACCTGAGATCAGTATCAAAGAAGCATGCTAGTTAAGATACTCATGGCTATAAATGCAAAGGGGGAAAAGTTTCAAGTCTTTACACAAGATTTCAGATGAGACCCTACATCAGTGGGAAACAGAATAAAAACCTTTAGATACCCTATACACAATAAAAGAAAAAGACTCCTGTTTTAATCTCATTCTTGTTGTTGTGATAAAATACCCCACAAGAAGCATTATTAGTGAGGAAAGAATTTATTTAGCTTATAATTCATAGTTCATCATTGGATAACCCAGAGCAAAGATTTCAAACAGCTAGTCACATAATATCCACAGTCAAAACCAGAGAGAAATTAATGCATGCATGCTTGTAGTCAGCTCTAACTCTCTATTCTTCTATACTCTAGAACCTCCGGCCTAGGGAATGGTACTGCCCAAAATGGGTGGGTCTACTCACGTCATACAAGTGAATTAAGACCATCTCCTATAGACATGCCCATAGGCCATTCAACCCTTATTGAAACTCTTTTTGCATGTGACTCTAGGTTGTGTCAAGGTAACAATTAATGGTGTCCATCACAAATATTGTCCAAAATTAATATTTACATGACTATATAAATCAACTAAATGCTTGCAGCAGTGTTAAATAATATTCATTAAATGATTATAAAATTAGAAACTTCAGTGACGTGCCTACCTTACTTTATTTCCCCTCTCCATATTTGAGAGACAATCTTGAAAGCTAATAGTCTGCCACCATGGAGAGAAATAGTAGGCACTGGAGGAAAAGAACGAAAGAAGGCTGCTTCCAAGATTCATTCTCAGCAAACTGTCATTAGCTGACCATCTGGAAGATCTGTGGGTGATGGCACTGAGAGTTTGCCAACATTTGACCTGGATCCAGGCTTGCTCAGAGTTGACCTTTTATCTGGTAGCATTTGTTCAAATAATCCGTAACAGCCATTTGTTATTGCAGTTTCTAGACATGCTGGTAATGACAGGGATAAACTTCAAGCTGGCTGAAGACCTTGAAGGAAAGCTGTGGAATAAAGTCCGTGAGAAAATTGAGGGCTGGAAGCATGCAGAGGCTGCTGTAGGGCTGTGATTATCTTCACTCGGGGAAGATAAAGAAGGCTCAAAGCACACAGCCTGGCTCTACTCTGAGAAAGAACTAAAAGGTCAAAGCAGAGTTGAAAACAGTCTGCCAGAAAGTGGACACCAGGCCTCAATGTGCAATGGGCTGCTCGGAAAAGGAGACTCACCAACCCAAGACTTCAGGGGAAAAACTGTGCTACTACTGTCTGGTCACTGAGTTATTTACACAGTGACTTCAGAGACAGAGACCATAAAACAAAGACAATAAACTTAGTTCTAGAAAGACATTAAGCTAGCAGGCACCTGTAACAATAGCAAATGAAAAGAACAGCAGGGGCGCTCATGCCTAGAGTACCCACCAAAGATCTCAACATCCAAGCAAAGAAACCTAACAGCACGGCTCACATGCAGGAAAGGTAATAAGAAGCTGGCTGAAGTCTTACCTGAAAACAGGAAGACACTGGACTTACTGTACAAATCATCCATCTATCTTACCCAGGCTCACTCAATTAAGAAAAGTGTATGTAAAGAGCTAAGGGAAATATGTAAATAATGTCTTACATAATTAAGATAATCAGCAAACAGGAGCTGTGGGAAAAAACAAACAAACAACAAACAAGAAGACAAATGCTGTCCCTAGAATTTTAGGATATAGTCAGGTGTGGTAAAGGTCATGAGTTTCTTATTCGTCTTCACATTTGAACATCTGTTGGAGTCTACTATCTTAACTTGAGATTTGATAGTTTGTACATCTCTAGGATATGAATTCTGGAAAGTTTGTTTCATTTAAGCACACAGCTGCCCATGGTGGGTTTTTGTTGTTGTTGTTGTTTTATCTTCTTTCCTGTAATCACAATCCCACTCTGGGGCTAGGGAGGCAACTGAGTGGTTGGTTGAAGTGTTGGCTGTGCAAGCAAGAGGACCAGAATCTGCACCTTCAGAGCCCACATAGTGCTGACTAGGCAAGGAGCCTGCCTGAAATCCCAGCCTTAGAATGTGGAAATGTGAGCAAACACTTTGAACAAGCTGGCTATCAAGACAAGCCCTTAGGGATCTCTAGGTTTGATTAAGAGATCAAAGAGTAAGGTGGAAGATTCCAGACATCAACTTCAGTCCTCCACATGCATATACATATACAAAACACACTAACACATACCACTCACATATACACACACATACACAAAAAAAGAAAGAACACAGACATGTATACAGGTCTGGATCAGAAGATTTTAATGATGAATTCTTAAAAAATACCCAAAAAACTTTTAAAGAAGAATTGAAACCAAATTCTTCTTCAAAAATTTATTTTTAAAAACAGAGAAAGGAACATTTTCTAATTCTATCTATAAGCACAATATAATTCTACTACCAAAACCAGACTAACATGTTGTTCTAGTAGCTGTGATCAAATATTTTGAGCAAAAAGCAACCCAGGGAAGAAAATCGTTATTTGGTTTACAATTTCACATCAGAGTTCATTATTGTGGGGAAGTCAAGGCAGGAACTTATGGTATAACATTCATAGTCAAGAGCAGAAAGAGAATAAACACATTGGTCCTTCCTTCCTTCCTTCCTTCCTTCCTTCCTTCCTTCCTTCCTTCCTTCCTTCCTTCCCTCCTTTCTTTCTTGTTTGCTCCGTTGCTTCTTGCTTGCTTGCTCACTTACTCTCAACTAGTGTTTTCCTCTCTTTCTGTCCAGGAGCCCCTGCCCAGGCAATGATAATGCCCATAATGGGCTGGGTCTTCCTGAATCAATCAATCAAGAGGATCCCCCATGATCTCAGGTGAACATCATTTAGATAATTCCTCAACTGGGTCTTTGTTTTCCAGGTCATTTTAGGTTTTACTAAGTTGATAGTAAGCTAAGCAGCAACACATCAACAACAGAGTAGTAACTAAGAAAACCATTACAAACACAAGGACTCCAGGGAGAAAGAGCAGCCTTACAGCAGTGCTGGACAGCTAGGTGTCTGCCTCACAACCCTGATCCTGGATCTTACCAAATGGCAGGTACAAAGATCATCTCAAGTGAACTGCAAACACAGATGTAAAGCTAACCTACAAAACACATGAGAAGCAGCCATGTGTCTTGGCAGGCTTAGATTAGGCAATAAGTGCTGGGATAACACCCTAGCAAGAAAGAAAAGAAAAGATATACAGGTCAGTTGGGGGTCTTATAAAAATTAGAACCTCTTGTGCTTCAAGAGCACAAAGCTGAGCATGGTGGTACATGCATGTAATCCCAGCACTTGGCAGGTAGAGGCAGGCAGAAACATCAGGTGTTCAAGGCCAGCTTGGACTGCTTCATAAAATAAAGAAACAATACTATTAGAAAAATTGAAAGATAATATGTAGAACATTAGGAGAAAGTACTCACAAGACATGTATCTAACAAGAGACTTGTGTTCATGATATATAACATGCCCTTATAGATCAATAATAGAAAGAAAATAATCCCCCATGAAAGGCAAAGAAATTAGGAGAATATTTCTCCACAGAATATATTCAATGGCTAATAAGAGCATTAAAAGCATTAACTATGGGAATGCCAATAAAAAATCACAATGAAATGGTCCCTTCAGACCCACCATGATAGTAAGAATAAAAATAGGGCTAGATACAGAAGATGATGACTCTGTAAAGAAATTAAAATATTCACATTTTACTTATACAGAGGTAAAATAGTTCAGGGGACTTAGATGACATTTGGTCATTCCTCAAATAATAAGACATAAAGACGTATTGGTCAAGAAAGATGAAAACATTTAAGTCTTGACTTCACAGTCAAGAAAGATGGAGATGCTTAAGTCCCAACAAAGACAGGAACACATGTGATAGGAACACAAGCATTCACAGTGAATTATTAATGATGACCCTAAAGAGGAAAGAAGATCAAGACAGTAAGTCCTTACCCACTGATTGATGGTGTGCTGGGCTGGGGCTCTGTGGCAGAACAGTGAAGTCCTGCTGTACACTCAGCAAGTTGTTGCCACTTTGGAGTTGAGAAAAGGGACTGTATGTGAGAGGCCAGCATTTAGAAAGCATCTTCCTATGATGCTAATGTGCTTGGGAACTAGCTAACATGTCCTACAATTCTGTAAATAGTGATTTCATAAAGTGACCTGAACTGTCACCTTCAGAAGGACAAGATTAAGGTTTGTGAATTTCAATTCAGTTAGGACAGGAAGAACAACCACAACCACAGCTTCTTAAAAGGCAGCATGGCAGGGAGGCTAGTGTGCCCCAGGTTCACTCTGCTATCAGGCAATGGCTTTCATTTTCATGCTGGGGACTGCCAGTGAGAGACACTCAAATCCTTAAGCAGTGCTAGAAGGTGGTGACTTGGCCTCTGGTAGAGGAATGCACAGGCTCCACTCCAGCCTGAGAAACCAGGGGTCACACAGCTGGAAATACAGGATGTGGCCCAGGGAAGCTGAACTGGAGGCTGGGCCCAGCCACTGCATTTATTTTGTGGTCTAGTTGTCAAATTTAATACAGCCTCCTTTTTTTTTTTTTCTACTGAAGCCATTGGGTTGAATTTCTATCATTTGCCAGCAAAAAATCTGGAATAATACCTACATTTAAAGAGAAGCCGTACTCAAAGTGGATTGACCTATTATAACCTGAGAACCGGGTGCATATTACATGGTGATGACTGAAAGTAAAGATAGAGGGTGTCCTGTTGCAGTAATACTGGCCAGAAAGTTGTTAATGGAGAATTTAAGCTCAAATCCTTACTAGGACGACTCTGAAGCTGAAGGGAACCAGTGATATGATCAAAGCTCTAAATGTTTAGGAAGAATTCGTGGATCACCAGCTTGATGGCTATGAACAGCCTGTGTTTGTCTCTCCTCAGCTTTAATTTGACTAGCAAGCCCCTGCATTGATGCTGCTGAGTTATTCTACAGGGCACTGAAAAGAGTTGCTTGCCCCTCCACACACACACATGCATAAGCACTGTTTCTATTCTGGTTTTTGAGAAATAAACATTGACTTCCTGTTGACTCTTTTCTTTCCCAAAGGTCTCTTTTTGCAAAATTTAAATTTTGTCCAATAATTTTGCTATTAATAAATTTAGTTTTTCTGATAAAATAATCCTGGGAATAATCATTTTGCCTGACCAAACAACATATGTAATGGTCCGTAGTTATCAAATTTGCTGTTGATCCCTTAGTGTTTATTAAATATGTCTATATGAGGAGGTTTCAATTATTTTTTCATACAGTAGTGTATTTTATGCTATGTATGTGTAATCAGAGAATTGAATGTAGTTTAAATATTTCTATCCTCTAAAGGGAATTCAGAATACATTCTATTGACTTGGTTCATTTTCCATGAATAAATAGTCACATTACATCTTCTTGTCCAGAAATAAGTAAAAAATAAAATGCAAGAGAGCAATGAATCACCTTCACTGATAGATAAAAATGCATAAAATACAAGTGTAGAGCCAGTGCAAGTCACTGAGAGAAGAATAGATTCATAGATATCAAGAGATACCTCCCAGAAGTCGATCAGATGTCTGCTAAAACTTAAAAGAGCATTAGGAATTCTGTAGGACAAGATTGCTATCCACAAATATCTTGATTAACCAAACTCCCAATCTAACTTGCAGGAAGATATTCATCTAAGTGTTTGAGACTGGAGGGACCATTGAAAGGAGATGGGAGATTCTGGGCCTGGGTCCTGTGAGATTATAGGGCTCCAGGCCAGCAGCAGGGAGTTCCCTGTGTGAACAGCAGGTAGACAAAAAAAAAATCCCTTTAACTCTGTAAAAGCAAAATAGACTGTAATTTGGGATAAGTATATAATTTTCTTTGGACCAACATATTTGAGAGCTGGGCACAAGGTTATACATCTTTAATTCCACCAAAAGGGGGGAATCAGGAGTTCAGTTCAGCATTGGCTACATAAAACTCTGTCTCAAAAAATATCTGAAGAAAAAGGAACAAAAAGAAGAAGAAGAAGAGAGAATGACCCTCATATATACTTGAGCATTTGTTTCAAGCACAGGAGAAGGAAAGATGGTTGACCGAATAAAGGCATGACCACAAATCCCTTGGACCCACAGATGGAAGGAGGAAAAGACCCAACTCCCAAAAGTTAACCTTTGACCTCCACACATACACTCTGGCACATGAGCACCTCACTACACATACATATGCACACACACACACATACTTAATAAAATGTAATAAAAATTTTAAAGAAAACTTATATACTAAAAAACACTTCTTCCAAGCAACACAGCCACAGCAATTGCTTATTTATGTTGCATGCCACATGAAGT